>JASAMY010002363.1:0-47781 GCA_030248085.1 Paralinhomoeus sp. GSCO2_6
AGCCAGAGGTTTGAAACGATACGTAGCAGTTGAAACGTTTTAGCCTCTGGAGATGACCAAGTTCTGGCCGAGCTTCTGGTTCCACGGCCTGCTGGGCTGCACGGGGGCCATGCAGATCGTCAGCACGAACACGATAGCGCCTCAACTGCAGGCGTTCTTCATTAGGGTCTTCTCGGAGCAGTATGGTCACCAACTGACGCCTGTCCAGCTGTCCGCCTTCTGGTCGACGTTCTGCAACCTCTTCATCGTCGGCTGCATTCTGGGCTCGTTCGGCTTTGGAATACTTGCCGATGCTATTGGTATGGAATGCAATTGGCCCTGTTCCACATTGAATTCGTGCAGCACACGAGCAATTGCGCTGAGTACGCATAAACTTTCGAGTTTTGCATCGCACGTGGCACCCTTTAGCGCTGCGGTACAGTTGCCTGCAGTCGTAGCCAGGTTTGGGCAAAATTAAAAAAAAAACAGCTTTAAAAGAAAAGCTTTTTTAACCGGAAATTTTTTTTCAATTAAAAAAACTGTCAAAATCGTCCGAAAAGTGCTAAAAAAATAAGCAAAAACGACACGGTTTTAGTGTGTTTAAACGCTTTATACCTACTTAGTAGGGATGAGCATGGGCCTGAAGATCTCGGCCCAGCCCGGCCCACCAGATAGTCCGGCCCATCCCGGCCCAGCCCACGCGTCAAAAACCAGGCCCAGGCCCGGCCCGGCCCATCCAACTGCTCAAATTCCAGGCCCGGCCCGGCCCGGCCCATCCCAAGAAATAAGTACAGTGGTGCACTAAAATAAGTTGTACATGTACGTACGCCAGTTCGCGTTTTTTCACTACACATACACAGAGAATGGCGCTTCTGGCTTTACAGCTTCCAACCATTTTTTGGCCTCAAGATTGACCGTGTTTGTCAATTGAAGTTGGCCGCTCACAAAGGGTTTGTTGAGAAAAAAAGGCGCTGCCCATGTCTGATGTATTATCTATCGTCGCCAAGCCAGTGATGTAGAGGCGGCGCCTGGAGGGCGCCGAGCTGGCAGTCGTCACGAGCGCCTTGCTCGCGATGGACGTGAGGCTGGGCTAGCGCCAGATGCTCATGCCTTTTAGTACTACGTCGTCGTCGTCGCTTCACGTCTGTTGTCTGCTCGTCTGTGCCTCACGGTCTAAGGGCCGTGACGACAACGAAAACGGCAACGGCGACGACGACGGCAACGTCGCGACCAACGCGCTAGATTAACAGTGAGACGACGCCGTCACGACGAACTTTTAGGCGCACTCGCGTCCTTCATGCCTCCTTTCTGCTGAATAGTCGCCGTTACTTACTATATGCATAACATACAATGTAGATTCCTATGTTTCAGCCAGGAACGTCCGGCCCGGCCCGGCCCGGCCCACACCCCCAAACCGCAGGCCCGGCCCGGCCCGGCCCACAGGATGGGCCTGGGATTCCGGCCCAGCCCGGCCCATGGGCCGGGCTGGGCCGGGCCGGGCCGGGCCGGCCCAGCCCATGCTCATCCCTACTACTTAGTAGCAGTCTGGATGAGCTAAATAACTAACTAAATAAGCTAAAGCTAAATAACCCTAATTAGCACTATTGGAGGTGTTCTTGAGGCTGTCAAACCAAGGCTGGATAGTCATAGTCGTAGTCCGATTTACCAAAAAACTTATCAGTAGTAAAAAGTTGATTGAAATGCCCTTCAAAAGCTTTAATGCCTTAGTTGGCTGTTATTAACACTCTACTAAGCTTAAAACACCTTCTGCAACATTGATTTGACATCCAAAACGGTCTCTGAGAACATTTAATAAAAAAACTTAAAATTTTTTTTTTTAATTTAAAAAAATGAATCTTTTTTACCCAAGCCTGGTCGTAGCCATGCGGTCATCTTGTACCGGTATGCATGGAGCATGGAACTTTGCAGGACGCAAATGGACAATCTGCGTGCTGGCCAACTCCTTGGTCGCCGGAGGCTGCGTGCTCCAGTACGTGGCTCTGCGGCTAGACAGGCTGGAGCTTCTGCTGTTGGGGAGGACGGTGGCTGGCACTGGGTGCGCCCTACAGCAGATGTACATCGTCTTCGTGTCCGAGTGCGCCGCCGATCCCGCGCAGGTGTGTCCGTTTGAGACTGTTGCTCAGAAGAGCGCGCGACTGCAGCAGCAACGCCATTTGCTTGCAGGGAGCGAAAGCGAGCGGCACGCTGCTCATAGTGTTCCAACTGGTCAACAATCTAGGCATCGTGCTCAACATCGAGCAGCTGTTGGGCGGCGACCATCTCTGGAAGCTCTCGTTTCTGGTTCCAGCTCCACCGGCCCTGCTCCACATGGTTGTGTCGATTTTCTGGGCCCGTATTCATAAACAAAGTACTTACTACCTAGTTGCAACTATAGAAAAAACTAGGTAGTTGCAACTATAGTTAGAACTTTCTCAATGTTGGTATTCATAAACAAGTTCTAACTATAGTAAATACTAGGTAGTTGCAACTACTTACTACCTCCGAATAAAGGCACGGTCTCGCAGCGATGCTGCATGAACAGAGAGATCGTGCGCGCATTTTCGAATGCATTACGACGCTGCCGACGCCGCCGCAAGTGCGACGAGCAGCAGCTACCGTCAAGCGGAGAAAGCGGCCGCTCTCTGTCAAACCATAGATTCGCAATTGGAAAGGACGGAAAAGTGGGGTCGGTCGTTATCGCGAATCGTGATCTGGCAATCTCGCTGCTGCTGCCCGCTGTTAATCAGCGGGTACAAGCTCATGTATACCTATCGTCCTCAGTCGAGTCAGTCAGGCAGTCAGTCGTTTCCGTCTGCGACGCGGTGAAGCGGTAACGTCGTCTTTTTCGTCAATGGTGTTCACAGCGTTCAAGAAGCACCACGCTCCGTCTCCGCGTCTTGCAGCAGCAGCTGCGCACGGCCGAAGCACAAGAGCGAGCGGCCAAAGCGCAAGAGCGAGCTGCTAAAGAGACCGCCATGGCGATCTGCTAAGTGGCTGATGCTGCCGATGCTGCCGGGCTGGCTACGGTTTCCCATTTCGGCCGCTGTCTGCGCGATGTAGAGAACGATCTGACGTTCGAACGCTTGTAGAGTTGTGAGCAGGGTTGCGCGATTAAACAAAAAGTTATTTTTTTTTTGTTAAAATTTTTTTATGCAACCCTAGTTGTGAGACGCGCGCGAATTCTGCGACAGACGAACCGCTGTATCAAATTGTACGGTTTGGCTCTTTACAAAGATCAAAATCGATGGAAGTGCTTGTGAAAAGTTGATACTACCCCCAGTTAGCAAGGCCTTGAGCTTGCTAAAAACTACCCTAGTTTTACTACCTACTAACTAGTTGCAACTACGTAGTAAAAAGTATATACTACGTTTATGAATACCACCCGCATCCTACTACCTAGTAAGAAGTTGCAACTACCCTAGTAATTAGTATTTACTATGTTTATGAATACGGGCCCTGGGTCCGGGAGTCGCCCAAGCACCTCTACATCGGCAAGAGCAAGCCCGTCGAGGCGGAACGGGCGTTCCTCTTCTACCACGTAACGAATCTGGCGATTCTGACAGGCCGATGAAAAACTCGATCGCTCGAGAGCATTCCAGGGTGAATCCGCCGACTGGGAGAGTCGTCGCGTCAGCCTGGAGGGCGAGAGGCAGCTCAGCGGCAAGGTGGCGTCCCTGGCCGAGATCCTACGCACGCCGCACCTGCGCAAGGCGATGCTCGTCGCCGCGGTCGCCATGGCTTCGGGATTCTCTGGCGGACTGAGCGTCGCCGGATTTTATTCCACGGAACTTCTAATCAAACTGGGGGTCTCAGCTGCCGACGCTGGCTTGCTCACGGTGACTGAGCGTGTGCGCGTGCTGTTGTACTGGCGTGCAGACTGCAGACCCTCTTGTGTCTGGCAGAATAGATGAGACTCTACCTTTAGCTGCTGCTCCTACCCCTGCCCTGTACGATGATTCTGCTGACCATCGGTTTGGCAAACCTCCCCGAAAGACTCGGCAGACGACCGATGATTCTCTTTGGCACCGCCCTCGCAGTGGCTGGCTCTTCACTAATTTTCGCTTCCGACATGCTCGGCGGCATCGGAGACGGACTGTTGGGCAAGATCTCTATTGCGGCTGGACTCTTTCTGGCGTTCCAGGCATTCTTTGCAGGTACTAGGCGTGCTGTTTGTGATGCAGCACCAAAATATTGCCAGCTCAAACTGAGCGTCCAGAATCCAACGGAGCAATTGCAGGCTCGTTCGTCGCCGGTGGCATCGTCATTGTGGAGATAGCGCCCCATGCGAGTCGGTCCTGGACCGGCGGGGTGGCCACTAGCGCCGTCTGGCTGACCAGCCTCGTCGTCGGCCTCGTCTATCCCATACTTCACAACGTTGCAGGTTTTTGCGTAGTAGATTTGTTGTTGTTGGGTTAGGGGCAACGCAATGGCCCATATACCAGCATATCCGTTATCCATGACGCCTTACTGTCTAGGGCCGCGCAATTAGCCAAAGCCCTTCGGAAGAACGCCATCTAGGTATTATCTAGGGCAGCGATTGCACGAGAAAATCCATCGAAAGGGAAGTCCTCAGTCTAGTGGGTCCATCAAGAATCGAACCCAGGACCTTGCGCGCAAGAGGCCGATTCTTTACCACTAGGCCATACGCTGCCCTTGTGTACTGGAGGTAGAGTATAGAAGAACAGTTCGAGCAGCGTGCTCTTTTTAGGCACCTGGGCCGCTCTACCGCTGGTGCTGGCGTCGACGAGCTGTTTCGTCTTCCTCTTCCTTCAACTGCCGGAAACGAAAAATATCGATCTAGACAAGTTGATGGCCAAATGGGGCAAGAAGGCTGAAACTGCAGAAGCAGCTGAGAAGACTGCAGTTGACAAAGCTCCCACCATGGAGGAATGTGACAGCAGAGTGTGACTCGACGGTTTCGCTCGACCTGCACCCACCTTCCAGACAAGTGAATCTGTCAACTCCCAAAATCTGTCCGAATCGTCAGTGACAGTTCGCATAACAGCACACCGATCGCAGTCAGAAGCGACAGTCCAAAGAGCCCAAAAATGGCGAAGTAATTCTCGAGTTTAAGGTTCGCTTTCCGAATGCTCGAATCGTCCAGTCGACGGCACTCAACACCACTCACTGTTCGCTTCGACTTGGCGGCAGCGTATCTCTCTGTTGCACTAGGTACAAAACTGGACAATTTTCGAATTGCTGACGAAATCCGTCTGCGATAGACAGAGTTCTTAGGAAAGACGTAGCCAAACACAGACGAGAGAGCTGAAACGCGATGATGCGGTGCGAGCTTTCGCTACTCAATAATTGCACGAACTTCCTGTTTGAAAGGGAAGAATTGCGAGCTGGCATCCAGCTTGTTCCGACATTAGGCTTGCAGCTGCTATCTCGTCCGAACCGAACACATAGCGGCCGCTCATTAGCAAGTCGAAGAGTTCGGACAGAGTCTTGACTTTCTCCGGTGGATGCATGGCCAGGATTGAAATGACGCGTCCTTCGAACGCTGACGATCCCTCCTTCGGCAGGTTGTCCACGTATTGATCGACCATTGCGTCCGTCCAATACGCAAACCGTAATTCACCCGACTCCAGTGCAGTCAGGAACTCGCTCTCGGTGGAAATTTGCGGAGGCTTCCGGGGAACGTACAAGGCGGTCAGCAGGAACGCTGGAACAGACTGCAGAACGTCGTGAGGACGAGCCAGGCGACCAGTGTTGCCGAGCTCGCCGACGCCGACGCCAGCGGCACTCGAGCGCAAAATGTCGGCAAGAAGACGACGCCTGCGCAGGCTCCAGCGACGCTGGCCAGCAGGGCGTACGCCCCAGGCGTCAGAATGCGCAGAATCCTCCAGTAGTCTTCGACCGACGGCCGACTGGCCGTCAGGAAAACGTGGATGCCGACCACCAGCGTATCCGCCATGTCGAATCTGTCCAGCAGCTCCGTCGTCAGTCTCTGCATGGGCAGGAGCATGTCGACACGGCCCTCGTGCATGCAGTCCAACAATGCTGTGTAGGTGCTCTTTGCCCGGCCTTCGGTCAGTGGTGGATCCAGGGTGGGGAAGGGGGAATCCTCCCCCCCACCCCTAGGGGGAAGGGCTGGGCCGTGGGGGAAGAAACGTGCCTAGCGAACCTATGTTGGTACTTTTCCGCATAAAAAATGCGTGCAGGTGCTTGAAAATCGCAAAATTATCGCTTACGACGCTCATTTTTTTGTAACTTGTCAATAATAGACCTATTGGGTGCCCAAAGTATTGCCGAAATCCAAAATCTTCCCCTCCTCCGAAAAAAGAAACTTTCTGGATCCGCCACCGCCTTCGGCGAAGCTGTCGGCGCACTCCCGCTGCAGATCGGACTTGAAGGCCAGCTCGTAGCGCAGGCCGGCCACCGAGAGGATGCTCAGCATCGTGGACGCGTCGATGCCCGCGAACGGGCACTGGAGGGCTGGCTGCAGACTACGCGTGACCTCGACGCAGCCCATCACGTAGGGCTCGAGCACTTGGACGCCAATGCGCACCGGCGGCGGGGGCGACGACGCGTTGTTGTTCATGATAGAGGGACGCACAGGCACGACACGCACTGCGCATATGTGAGGAGTGTGTTTCCACGGTCCCACCCCACTGGCACGGGCATGGCAGACTGGAACAAGCACTCGTTTGCTTTGGAATCCGCACTGCACCCACTGCCGAGACGTTTATACACACCAGCGCACTTTAATCATTAGTAAATCGGTGTTGGCCTACAGAAACAGAATGAGCAAAATCTGCGTCAATGGTGAAGCGCGCCTACCGTAAATCCTCCAATAGTGCCCCCGGGGCACTATTTTTTCAACCTCTCCTTACCCGGGGGCACTATTGGAGGGGGGGGGGGGGCTTCTATTATTTCAACCTAAAAATTTCGAATGGTAATGCTAGTTTCGCTGTCAAATTTGCCGATTTTTCGGTGATTTTGATCACTTTTGCCACATTTAATGGTTGATTTACCGTTAATAGTTGCTGAAACGTACTATTATTGGTTGGTAGTAGTGTGTATACACGATATAAATGTACCTACCGCTATATTTTTGCCCATAAAAGGCACATGGCACAACATACCCCTTACCCCCGGGGGCACTATTGGAGGGGGGGCTCTATTATTTCAACCTTGCCGTACCCGGGGGCCCTATTGGAAGGGGGGGGCACTATTGGAGGGGGGTTGTATTGGAGGATTTACGGTATATCAAGTTACAGGGTAGCGGTCGGTAGGGCATTGCTTGTTTTGGGTGGTAAATTCGTAGCAGTTAGGTGGATGTACGTCTTTGTACGTCTTAGAGGGGTGTCAGTAGAAAGGAGCACACATTAAAAGGCGCACACGTCGAAAGGCGCGCCCATTGGAAAGTTGCTGTTGCTTAGGGTTCGTTCAGGTTTAGGCTTAGGCTTAGGCCTAGAACTTGCTTAGACTTAGGACTGGGCGCAAAGACACACGGTTGTATCTACATACGTGTGTATTAATCTTATTGCTGGTGTAAATAAATTGCGATGCCTCACTGTCGTCACACGCCCACTTGTTTGCGCATTCGTCTTACGTAGACGTCTCTGCGCGAGTGCAAAGTTCTCAAACGCACGCAACAGAAACAAAACCGATGCAAACGACCTGCGTGACTGGGGGACGAGCAGGGAGTTTATTGTTGGCAGTCACAAATATAGCCTTCACAAGCTCATTTCCTGTATGAGAGTGAGAGAGAGTGTGTGGCTTGGGAAGAAGTGTTCAATTGCCGTGAACCACCTATATAATTGCGCGCACTATAAATGCAAATGGCAACTTTTAATAGGCACACCTCGCTGACCCGTCTGCCACCCCCGGGTCTATTTGACTCGTCAATTATTGCATAAGCGCCCAGTCGTTGCGGCTTAAGCAACGACCGCTTTTGTGCTGTCACACAGAGCCGGGACCGAGGGCGAGTGGAGAAAGAAAATCAATGTGCCTTTGAGATACATTTGTCGCCGAGGAGTCAGTCCTTTCAAAGCCGCGTCCGCCCAGTTGTTGCGAAGATGGGGGACGCTGCGAGAAACGCATACACGTGGACGGGTTATTGGATTGCTTGGAGTTGAAGTAAAGTAACTACGAAGAAGAGGGAAGAGGAACGCGGCGCCCGTGCAGGAACCGAACCCCACAACCGTGCGCGCTGCAGCGCACTGCCCCAACCGCAAGACCAACGCTTCGGCGGTAGGTGAATTCGAATCTTTGCCTTTGAGTGCTGATCGTTTGCTGCGGCCCTTCGCTAAAACACAAGCACAATGTTTGAATTTGCGAACAAAATAGACTAAAACTGCAATGCACCATTCGTGAATGCAGCAAAATTCATAATAAATTTCGAATTGATGGAATCTGACCTAGGCCCTCAGCTCAGCAACGCAGCCCAATCCTCTGATACATGGCGGCATGATGATGTCGGATGGCACACGATATGCGGTTGCTGGCGAGACTCATCATGTGGTGAGTCAGTCGTCAGTCACAGCGTGCTGCTGTCAGTTCAAGTTGTTTGCAAATTTGAGGCGACTTGAGAGCTCCTACAAATCGGCGACTGGAGTTGCTTTGTTGAGCAGGAGAAATGAGAATGAGAACCCAACGTTGAATTCAGCAGGTGAGGCCACCGTTGTGGCCAGCCCTTGGACACTATTGGAGTATTTCCGACATGCACCTGTACGTGTAGGTACGTGTGTAGGTGGGCATTCATATGCCTACATACAAGGTACATGCATTCGTGCAAGCGACGGATGGTACTTTAGGTGCTTAGGTACACCTGTACCCAATGGGCGCCCGATTTGCGTCGGTACTTTGTGCCTCATTGGTCACGGCGCTATCACCCCTCTCTCAACAATTCGCTTGGCTTTGCATATTTCTAAAGTTGCGAGAATCCTCCGTCCCTCGGCGTCCATCAAAGTCGAGACGTATAGACGTCATTTCCTTCGCCGCCGCCGTCCGGGCGAGGTATAGGACCTCGGGGTGTACATTTGTAACACGAGCGGCTTCGCGCCACTTGCGGGCTCCGCTTCGCCCATCCGTGCGTTCGGTCTGCTTTCGTAGAGCGATGCGGCCTTGAAAGCGATAGAACCGACTGAGCGGCTGGCGTTCGACCACTCGACGCCCCGTGAAGGGGGGGGGGGAAGAGGTATAAAAGGAGCGGTGGGTGGGAGGGGCCGTGGCATCGGCCCATTCATTCCCGTCCCCGAGCTTCGGGCAGTCGAACTCGATGCGAAAGCCAAGTGACTCGCGCGAAAAGCGAGGAACGCGCCCAGCCGCGCCCCTGGGAAATCAGTCTCTCGTGTGCCCAAATCGGCCTCAGGCTTACGCGGTCACGTACCCTCTACGCAGCATATAGCTTGCGCATGCCCCGCTTCGCACTTTTGCCGTCCTGAAAAAACCGCTTCGTCCCGCCCCCTCCCGGGCGGGACAACTCTGGCGATCCCGGGATTTCACCAATCTTCGAATCGAGAACGTATGTAGGTATACATGACTCCTTCCACTGGCGCGCCGCCCAAGTTCGGTCAAATTCTCGTTTTGTTTTCCGTCCATCTTTGGCACGCTTGCGTCGGCTCCCGCGGGCGAAGGGGGTCATAAAGCGGAGGACGCTGCACTGGCAGCCGGCGGGCCATTTATTCCTTCGAACGGTGGGCTCTTCATAAAGCCCGGGAGGGAGAATTGGGAGGGGGTTGGGATCCCCCATCCGCCTGCTTCCCGGAATGGGCCGCGCGACCGTCCGGCCGAATCGGCAGTGGGCAAAAACGCTTCAATTTATCGCGCCCCGAACCACGAGACAATGCAGCCGCGCCAGTGTCGTAAACACTCGCCGAAGGCATCTGGCCCTACGAAGGCAGCCGCAGCCAGGCGAAGTAGCGCGGAAATCTGTTAGTCATCTCCACTCCAGCTCCAACCTCACAATTTCGGTCGAGCGCGAAGTCCTACAGCCAAAGGCTTCTTCTATTTCCTACTGTACGTATGTACTTCCGCGGTTCTGCCAAGGTCGCCACTCTCTTCCCCTGTATTGCAAGTGCAGGATTCACACATCTTTATTTCGGTAGGTTCTTCTTAGAGGTTGGGGCGGGGGTTGGGTTGGGGAGTGAGTCAGCCCAGAAAGTTTCGAAATGGTACGCTCGCTATCTCAGACTTTGTGCTATTTTTGAGCAATATTTGTGTGCCCACAAGGGGTTTTACTCAGTCAGTTGTTGACCGCGTTCGCACATAAGGCCCGTATACAACGAGTGAGGCTCTATCACATTTTGCAGTCCCTCGCGCGCCCACGGATGTAAAAGATTCAATTCCCTTGAGTGCCCTCTTGGCGCAATCGGTTTATCAGGGCGCTCCCACGTGCCGAGTGAACGTGTGACGGCCTTTACACGGCCCATTCAAAACCGGGAGTATAAACTCTTCGCCTCCGACACATCCACACACTTTTATAGCTCTTGGGATTGGCAAGCTGTCCCGATCTCGCCACTGCCTGACCACTTAGGTACTTGACTGTATTTTCGACTCCGCTATAACATGTCCAATAATCCAACTGGTCCAGCGCTGCAATTAGACTAATTAAGGTCTAGCGGGGCCTCTACTGTCATGCAGGGAGGAGGACGTGCGACTTGCCTATTCGAGCGCTCGCACCTGTCTCTCGACTCTCGTGCCTCTTCCTCTTTCAATGAATGATTAACGCACACGCAGCCCAATCTGCGTCATTCGCAGGGCCGTTCGTGAACGCTTCGCCCGACTGCACTATGTTTAATGATCCGCACACAGTGAGTGGAATACTGTCTGGAGACGTAACATTGTATTTTGGAACGCCGTACGTAAGGTGTCCGCTGCATGACACATACCTGTAACTGGGGAGGAGGTTCCAACACCCACCCTCCCCCCTTCAAGCCCCCAGAATGATCCCAAGGGATTTTCACCCTGTCTACAACGATAAAAGTGAAGTAAACGTTAGTGTATTTCAATACTTTTCTTGTATTCTTTTGCATTGTATTCTTCTTGTGTTACACGACCATAAAACAGCTAAATATAACACAGTTTAGACCCTATTTATACCCATTTTTGACCAAAAAATACCAGCATAATTCAAAGAATGGCCAGCTACCCTCCCCCCCTCACTTTTTGGACCATCCCCCAGAATTCGGCCATTTACCCCCCCCCCATTCTTTCAGACCCGGTTACAGGTATGCATGACACTCCCGCTGCGCCTTTTCTTTTGAATTTGGAACGCCGACGCTGAGTGTGTGTGCCTTGAATGAATCTCTCCCGACGCCACGCACGCACGCACGCGCGCACGCACGCGCGCACGCACGCACGCACGCACGACGCACGCACGCACGCACGCGCGCACGCACGCACGCACGCACGCACGCACTCACGCACGCACGCACGCAGTGCGCAAATAGGTACCGTAGGTGTGTACAGGGTGGCCCATGGATGGTGATGTGCCATTTGTGTCTCCATGGTCCAATTGCGTTGAAATTTTAATATGATATGCTTCAATCCATTACTTAGATAAGTGCAAAGTTTCACCCACATTTTCGTTCATTCAAAAAAGTTTTGCTTTAACACGAACAACTTTGCGTGCTTTTTTTGGTTACGTACTGTTACGTACGTGCGTTAAACCAAATTAAAATTTGGGCGAAAGTGGCTGAAGCTGGACGAACATTAGTCTTGGAAAGGAATAGAAAAGCCATTATAAAAATTCATTTGAAAACTAAAATTCCAGAGAAGCAGAAAGAGGTCTCAAGAAGCAGTTTTTAGACTTGACAACGTGCACTCGTTGAGGTTCGTAGGACTTTCTTCCCCTGGCCTGTCTATGCGGTAATCTGCGCTTGCAATCTACGCAGCACACGCATAAACGCATGCTGAGCTATGGTCAAATTTGACGATCTCTTCCCTCCCGAGAGTTGCGATGAAATTGACCATGGAGACACAAACGACACGTTGCCAAAGTTGGCTCAAGCAACGTGGGTCACCCTGTTTAGCTAGGTCTTCAGCTGCGCTTCTCTCATCGTTCGAAGCGCCTTTGCATACAGTGCATATGAGAGTGTTCGTTTTCCGGAGTGACTTAGAAAATTGCTAGTGAAGTGATGTGCGTGCGCTCTGCATGTGAGATTGTGCTATATATATGCGACACTCCAGTGGGACTAATCGGCAGTTCATGTGTGTGTGTGTGTGTGTGTGTGTGTGTGCGTGCCATACCTATCGGTAAACCTGTCCCAACAGCTGTGCCGCGTTGCATGGATGTCTCTTCTTGTGGGAACAGCACAGGCCAATTTGTCGAGGGCAACTGGCCGTGACCTGACGTCACTGCGCACAGTGTGTGCGTGCGTGCGTGTAGCTCCATTTTGGCAAGCCCCCGACTATATGCATGTTTCTGGAACCCACCACTAGTTTCTGAGTCATTGCGTTGCGCGAATTTTCACGTACAATGCAGTAGGAACGGGAAGTTGTACACGCGCAGTGGTGATTTTCACCACTTTTTCCAACAGGGAGACAACAAGTTATCGAGTAGTTGGCTTGATTAAAAGCGGCGTGCGCTGATGAAGACAACGAAGTTATACAGGGACACGCTATAGCGCGCCCGCGTCAGTCGTTTCTAACTAGCGGCTGAGCTCTATGTACCCAGGTCGAACGAAAAACATACCGACAACATTGATTTCCTTTTACACTATGTACCTACAGTACTTCACTGGCGTCTTGGGTTGAGCTCAAGAACCATAGCCTGTTTGGTGTTTTTGGACGATCTATACACTGTGGTTTGAGTTGTACGTTTCACTGAAACGCACACTGTGGTCGCTCGCGACAGCATGGGGGACTAGAGGGTGTTTAGCGAACTGTTCTCATTTCCTGTCCGCTTCCTTCCTGGAATTTTTATAACAATTCCGCCCTACCGCCCCACTCTGGTTGTTCGGACCTCACAAAATGATCGCGTGCTACCCCTAGATTGCTGCATATACATTGTAGTTCTAGTCTCAGAAAGTCACCTCTATGTACTACTCTAGCGCCTCAGTCCAACGAATGGAGTGAAGAAGAGAGCGGGGCGGGGGAGGCTGGGGAGACGTAGGGTTAACAGAATTTCTTTCCCTTCCTCTGCCAACTCTGATTGACTCGCATGCGCCTTCTTTGGCCGTCGATGCGTAAGTTAAGAGGGAGGGGGTGGAGGGAGCTGCGCTAGCCCGGACGCTGAGAACGTTTGCTTCCCTCTGGGCTTAAGACCTCCATAATAGGCTTGGAGCCTCCCGTCCGTAGTGCCTGGGAGTCGCTACTTAGTGTCAGGTCGAGACTGGGAAGTATTGGGCCGTGCGACAAATCGGACGGAGCATGACGAATCGCACGTGGGCCGGTGGCGGACGTGCCGTTCCGATAGAGTCGCTGCGATTGCAGATGTCCTACTTGTCGCTGCTGCTGCAGCAGAGCGGCGTGGCTCAGCAGCAGCACATGAGTCGCGCCTCCGGCAACTTCACGGCCTGGGCCGGCGGCGCGCGACGCTATCAGCAACCGCTGCAGCTGGCCCTGGCCCAGACTAGCGAGGCTCCCGCCTCGGCGGCGGCGGCGGCGGCGGCCTCGATCGACTCGGGCAACGCTCTGGTGCTGGCGTTCCTGACGGCGATCAGCGTGGGCGGCCTCCTGGGCAACCTCATGGTCTGCGTGGCCATCTACTCGGACCGCCGTCTCCAGAACATGACCAACTACTTCCTCTTCTCCCTGGCCGTCGCCGACCTGCTCGTCTGCTGTCTCGTCATGCCGCTCAGCATCTCGGTCGAGTACGGCCACGGTACGTCTCGTCACCCCGCAAGAGTGATTGCCGGAAACACTCTAATTGCATACGTACTACTACTACTACCTCCATAAGATTGCCGGAAACACTCTAATTAGGTACATAGTCCACTGGGGCTAATTGATTCGTCTTGGCGCAAACACTCTAATTTGTCCCCATAGAGATGATTGATTCGTTTGGCGCGCATGTGGTGGTGGTGGGGGGGGGGGGGGTAATTTCTAGAAAAGGAGGCTCATTTTTTGGGGAGAAGTTTAGAAAGGCTGATGTGTGGGGAGCTTCGTTGCAACAGACGGCAAGAGACCATTGTCGTACGTATGTACATGTGCGTGTACACACCCCCTCACTAACGGCACGGCAGTGCTGCGACACATCTGTGGGCCACTGCAACCTGGATTCCGTCAACTTTACTCTGACATACAATTAAATACGTGTCCCTGGCAGGCGTCTGGCAGTTCGACTACCCACTCTGCCTGCTCTACGTCTACGCGGACGTCTTCCTCTGCAGCGCCAGCATCGTCCACATGTCCGTGATCTCCCTCGACCGCTTCCTGGGCATCTCCCAGCCCCTCAAGGGACGCACAAGGAGCGTCAAGGTACTGCGAATTACTATGCCAGCACGCACGCACGCACGCACACACGACATCGGCGAAACCATGAACTATGAAACCAAAGTTTTCTCCGACACAACAAGACCTCTGAAATCAGACCGATACTTGGCAGAACGCAGCGTTCGGCTCTGACACCTGACGCACGACAGAACGTTGTCCCAGCTTCCAAGCAACAACCATTTCCTCGACCGAGCAACTGTGGTCCACCGTCCACCAAAAATCTTCACAGCCAACGTTCAGGTGGTGCTGTTCAAGATCTCGGCCGTCTGGGTGATCACCACGGCGATCTCCTGTCCGATCGGCATTCTGGCTTTGATCGATCGCCGCAACATCCTGCTGGATCGGAGCTGCGCCATCTTCAGCCGATGGTTCATGATCTACGGATCGATCATGGCGTTTCTGATCCCGTTCCTGATCATGGTCTTGACCTACTACAAGACGACGAAGCTGCTCAACCAGCAGGCGGCCATGCTGCAGCAGGCGAGGAAGAACAAGGATGGAGGAGGCCTCAGGAGGACCATGACTGCAAGGTTGGTGGGTGGACTCGAGTTAATTGAACGACATGAACACTGTACAACACGGTACACTTAACAGTAAAATTCCTGTAATCATTTCGGCATCGAGTTTTGAAACTTACTTTTTGAAGGTCATCATGTGTAAATTCGCTCTTGGTTGTTGCAACTTGCAAAGCTCAGCAGTCATCCTGCATGATGAAAATAATGGAGGTTTGCATGCGCTCCATAAGTCGAGGGTACCGGTAATTAGCAAATACTTTCAATTAAGAGCCAAAAAAGACAGCGACAGTTAATAAAGGACGCTACACTGTGGGCCCCAGAGTCACGTATGTATGTAGGTACGTACAGTTATGCGCAACGCAAACTGAGTGCAACCGACATAACTCGAGTGTGTATGTTCACGTGTATGCGTATGGCCTAGTGGTAGAGAATCGACCTCTCGCTCGCACGGTTCTGGGTTCGATTCTTGATGGATCCACTAGGTCGAGGTCTTCCCTCTCCATGGACTTTCTCGTGCCGTCGCTACCTTAGATTACAGACGGCGTTCTCCCGAAATGTGTTCGGCTAATTTTTGCGACTCTAGACGGGAAGGCGTCATGGAGATGATGGGTATGCTGTGTACATATAGGTATGGCCTCCTAGCGTTGCTCAATCCAACGACAACATGGAGGTACGCATACCACTGTGCAACAGTCGCGGATGTTCAGAGCGCGTCAGCACGGCAACGACATCGGCGTGGGCCTGATGACGGCGTCGGTGGGTTCGTGCGTCGTCGACACCTCCTCGCTGCGTCAGCTTCCGCCAAAGTCACCCGTCCAAACGCGGAAGCTGGCGCGCGTCTCCAGTCCGCCGCCCACCACCACCACCACCACCAGTCAGTCGTCCAAGCAGCTGACGTCGAGCTGCACGCGCTCCGTGACGACCACCACCAGTGGCGGAGCCGAGGACGGCTCGCCGCCCGCTGCCGCGCAGCCCAAAGTCTCGATCGCCAGCAGTTTCTATTTGACCGCAAGCACTGCAGCCACATCGTCCCTGGAGGGAGAGGAGGGGGATGAAGACGTCGGCAGCATGGATGACTCCCTGAAGCGCAGGCGCCTGGAGAGCATCAAGAGGCGAACCAAAGGCGTGCTGCAGAGTCTGTCCAGGTACAGAGCAAACATCCGTTGCGTATTCGTAGTTCTAACTGTAGTACCTATGTATGTATCTACCTGTAAGTCCATGGATTCACTAGGTCGACGACTTTCTTCTTAATGGGTTTTCTCGTGCCGTCGCTGCCCTAGATGACAGATGGCGTTCTTGCGAATGTCTTTTGCTAATGCGGCTCTAGACGAGAGAGGTGGTGGGTATGCTATATGGGCCATTGACGGCCTCCTGGCGTTGCCCCAAATCCAACAACATTGCTACTTCTTGGCACGAAGGCCCCCTTACCCGTGCGTGATCCTCCCCCCCTCCCCCTTCCCTCGGGGAGACGGTTTGGTGTGCGGGTGGGGGGGGGGGGTACTACACATGCACGAAGTGTTTGCGGTACGCTGTCACCGCTTCCAGCAGACTGGGTCGGAGTCCGTCGTCGCGCGCCAGTCGCGAGCTGCTGAACGAGCACAAGGCGACGCGGGTGCTGGCGGTCGTGTTCTGCTGCTTCTTCGTCTGCTGGACGCCCTTCTTCGCGCTCAACCTCACCATCGCCTTCGCCGGCCCCACCGACTTTGATGTGCCCATGGCGCTCGTCAGCACCTTCCAGTGGCTAGGCTACCTCTCCAGCACCGTCAACCCGCTCATTTACACGGTGCGTGCGTGCGTGCCTGTGCGTGCGTGCGTGCGTGCGTGCGTGCGTGCGTGCGTGCGTGCGTGCGTGCGTGCGTGCGTGCGTGCGTGCCTGTGCGTGCGCGCGTGCGTGCGTGCTTGTGGTGCGTGCGTGCTTGCGTGCCAGTGCCAGTGCGTGCGTGCGTGCGTGCGTGCGTGCGTGCGTGCGTGCGTTGGAGCGAGCGAGCGAGCACGATTGATTCTACGACTGCCAAGCATTTCAAAAAGCGGTTGGGGCTTTCACCCACTCCCCAAAGGGAGGCACCTCGCCCAGCTGGTTGAGCGTTTCCGCTTTTACCAGTGTGCCCTGCTGCCGTCAGGTGTCAACTGACCACACAACATCACCCATGTGGGTGAAATTGTGCAGCCAGCAGGCAGCAGGTACACGACAGTTTCCAAAAGGCGCCGGCTCTAGGCCACGACCAGCCTTATTGGTCACTGCCATGCACATTTCAAAAAGCGATTGGGGCACAAAGCGGTTGCACTTTTCAAAAAGCCTAAGCCTAAGCCTAAGCCACTGCCATGCACATTCCAGATTTTCAATCGTCGCTTCCGCGAGGCCTTTACGAACGTTCTGCGCTGTCGCTGCGGCCGTTCTGGACGGGCCGCGTGCAACGGCCGCGGCCCGGCTGCCAGCGCCGTCTACTCCTGCACGGCCACCATGAACTACAGCAGGCAGCCAGCGACGAACAACAACAACAACAATTACCAGTCGACATTTAACGGAGGCTCCACGCTGACCCTGCCCGGAGCTGCGATGTCCCCGAAAAGAATCGACATGAATAAGGGTTCCGCAGCGGCGCATCAAAGGAACGGCAGACTCTCAGTGGGCTCGAGAGTCGCGAGCTTCTCGCAAGTCGACGACGCCCGCTCGGTGCTCGAAGTCAGGATACCGAAGAAGATGTCGCTACAGGTAGCTATACACATTTCAAAATTTAGCGAAACCGAAGGAATGGCGGTACATCGCATTTCTCATCAGTGGCGCAGCCAAGGGGGGGGGGGAAGGGGGGAAGCTTCCCCCTCCGAAATTGTCGGAAACTCAAATTTCTTAGCTTGGTACCCCCTGTTGCAATGTGGCAATTTGTGCGTTTTTCTAAATCTCAATGCAAAAAATGATGAAACCAACGCTAATGAGCCAAATTTTTGCCTGCGGCGCATGATTTAGCACTTAACTAAGGCAAAATGGACCTTTTCAAACAAATGCAACAGGTAATAGTGCACGCATTTTCACGTGTGGCACATGGTTGTATTGTACTTGTACACAAATGGCAAACGCTGTGGTGGCAAATGAGCGCGAAGCGTGTAGACAGATTATGTCTAAAAGCTTCCCCAGCCGAAATGGCGCAATGTCAAAAAAATTCGACAGGGTACCCCCTGTTGCAAAATAGAGTATTTGACCGAAATTGGACTTCCCCCCCCCCCCGAAATCAAGTTCTGGCTACGCCACTGTTTCTCATTAACGTGGAAGGGAGGGGGGGATGAGGTGCTTGAACAATTACTGAGAGGAAAGGCCACTGCGCGATACTGCCAATCTATCTACTGCTGACGAGGCGACCCCTCCTACCTGTAATGTCTCATCCTTGCAGGTGGTCTCGACTCGTCAGCTGTCCCGGGAACGCTCTTCCATTGTCTCCACTACCAGTTCGACAATTCACCAGCCAGCTCCCGCGGCGCGCGCGGGCCTGCTGCACCGACTACAGCAACTGAGCCGCCTCAGACACTATGGCGCCCGTGCTGGTGGTTGCGGTGCCGGCTCGAGTGCTGCAGCTCCTTCTTCCGGGCACACGCCCATTCTCTGCCAGCAATCGCGGGTCGTGGCCGCATCCGGCTGGCGCCAGCGACTGGGCCACTTCAGGAGGCAGTCCACCATTGACGAGCACGCGCACAGCCCGCTCGGCCAATCAGAGAGCGCGGACGACGACAAGGCGGTCGCTGATTGGCTGACACGAGCTCCGGAGACCTTTCTCTGAGCCAATCAGCAACCGGGACTGCTGGTGTTGTATTGTGTAGAATGAGCTGGAAAGGAGGTTTGGTTCCACGCGGGGGCCCTCATTGGAGAAGAGCGCAGGCCGCACACCAACCAATAAGCACCGGACAAGTTTGTAAAGCGAACACGCATACCCACATTGCGGTGCGGTCTAGAATTAGCTCCCACCCGAATAAGCCGGTATGAACCAAAGCAAACACTTGAGACTTTGATCACGCTGCTGCATCGTGTCACAATGGCAATTGTTTAGGCAGACACATGGTGTGTGTGCGAATGCGGGTTCTCTAGCGCGTGTTTAAAGCGACGTGTTCATTGAAGAGACTTTTGTGTGCAAAATACTCAAAGTACAAACAAAAATAACAAAAAAGCAGAAATTGAAATAGAATACCTACTCAAATACATGTTGGAAAAGAAAAAAGCAGGAAAATAACAAAACAAAGAGGAAAATAACAAAGCGAAGCGCAATACATGAAGCATCACCAATAAAATATACCAGCCAAGAAATGCTTAGTGAGTTGGATTCTCAATTTGCAGAAACGTAAAATATCATAAAACAAAAGAGCAAATATGCATATTCAGCATCTAGAGTAGAGTTGCTTCTATTCAGCCTGCTGAGAATTTTGAATCACATGTGATATGCAAATCTAAGAACCGTACGCCAATTACCAAAAGCACCTTAACTTATGGCGCTCGTTTTTTTGAATTTAAATTTTGATTTTTCTGTACTGTGCAAGTATTTGGAAAAAGTCAAGCTTCTTCACGGCGCATGCTTAAACAATCCTTCGACAGCAGTCTAATATTTACATTTTCAACGTGCAGTAGCATATTTCCTACTCTGTTCCAAAGTCAAATAGCGAAATTCGCGCAACCAGATTGTTTTCCAATTTACTGGAAATTTCGACAAATGAGCAAGATTGACGCCAATTCGTTTAGATTTCGATGAGTGCAAGTGCGACCCCAGTGCTGACAACAAATGCAATTGCTGCTGAATACAGTCTGGAATATGCGCATCAACTACATACCTACGTGCTGTACTTGACAACATGAAACATTTTGCCGAGTAGGGTGTCAATAACAGCGAACTAAGACATTCAAACCCGTTAGAGGTTGTTGCTGTTGCTGTTGGATTAGGGGCAACGCTAGGAGGCCGTCAATGGCCCATATGGGTAGCATACCCACCCGTATCCATAACTCCTTCCGGTCTAGGGCCGCGCAATTAGCCAAAGACCTTCGGAAGAACGCCATCTATCATCTAGGTCAGCGATGGCACGAGAAAATCCATCGAAAGGGAAGTCCGCGTCTAGTGGGTCCATCAAGAATCGAACCCAGGACCTTGCGCGCAAGAGGCCGATTTATGACCGTTGAGACTTGGTTTGACAGCCGCCGGAGTCGGGAACACCTCCAATTGTGCTAATTATGGTCATTTACATCCAGACTGCTACTAAGTAGGTATATTGGGTTTTAAGCGCACTAAAGCGCTTAAAGTTTAAGCTAAAGTTTTAAGCGCTTTGTTTTAGCACTTTTGGCCAATTTTGGCAACCTTTTTTTTCTTAAGTTTTTTTATTTTGCCCAAGCCTCAACAGTCATAATTTTCAGAGACGAATTTCGACCCCAGAGTTAATGAGCCGTAGCTCATGGTAGGGGGGGGGGGTATGGAAGATGTGTGAAAGCTTGGCAAAAGATGTCGCTAGGTATTTGCTATAAACGTTTAAAATTTGGTCGCGCGGTCAAAAAACGTAATTAACCTTTTTCACTGTGTAAAACAAAACGGACACCCTTCACATGCACGTGAAGAATACCATGCATGACTGAGGTATTCACATGAGAATACCAGACTGTGGTATTCACACTGTCTAGGCATTAGGTTTGTTATCACCTCCTAGTGATTGAACGTTCACTAATTAGAAGGACTAAGTAGACAGAATGCAAGTCTTGTTTCAGCAACAGCCTTTTCAAAGAACGAACGAACGTCAAAAGAGTTCTCAATTTGCAATTTTGCCATTGAAAAAAGCCCAAAATGGGGAAAACTTCATGGAGGTGAGGCGAATTGAACGCCCGGCCTCGCGCAGGTTATTGCGTGATTGCTAAGCGCGCGCTCTACCACTGAGCTACACCCCCTTTGGAAACACTCTTGTAAAACGAGTTGATTATCCAAGTTCTTGTGGAATCAGAGTGTGTGGTTTGTGAGAGTAATTATTACATCACGTTTGGCACTAGCCACCCATTTTATTAGCTCCTCATATTGACCCTCCCAAATACCTAGTAGCGGATCCAGAACATTTTTTTCTGATGGGGGAAGGATTTAGCAACAGAAAGGGAACCCTGTTGAAATGTGCAGATGCGGCGCTATTTCGGCGTTGTTTTGTCTCGTCTCAAAAGGTGAAGTTGACGGCGCGATTGGACCGGTGTTGTCCGGACGTCCCACACATGGAAGCCCCACCGTACAGATCGTGGACGGTTACGCGTTGCGTTTCGTCGCCTGCGACGGGCACGTGGCCGCCTTCTACCAGTCCAAAGGCGGGGAAAAAATGGGCGAAAGGCAAGTGGAATCGCCCCAGCTGACCGGTTGGAAAGAGATGGGTCAGATTAAAGGACGCGACCTGTACGGAGCCACCTGTCACCTGCTGATTATACCCGGTTTCCAGGAGAGCCCTCCTACACTGTTAAACAAGTAACCTGACCAACTGTAGGTACGTAGAATCTATTTCCCTGAACATGAGAACTTCTTTGAAAGTGATTCGCAAGAATCGGATGATACTACTACTACTGCACTGAATGCAAGCTGAATAAAGAGGAATCTTTGAACATTCAAAGGCAGCGCAGCACGGTGAAAAAAAACAAGGGAGTCTGCATGAGAAAAGAGTTGTTCTCGCTCGAATGTCGCGTGAGTGCTTTTGCAGCTTCAGCGCAGGTACAATCAACTGTAGCAGCCCACAGGTGTGGCTGCTGCCACAGTTTACTCTTTGTTCCGTGTTACGATCCGCACCGCGCTTCTGATCACTCGGTCCGTTGCCCTTTCAGTTTGTTCGCCGGAAGTCCTGGCTTATCGCGGGTACTGACAGGTGTGGTAGTTCAAGTAGCGGTCGTAGCAGCACTTGAGGTTGGAGGAGCAGCTGTAGTCGTCGTAGGAAAGGCAGCGCGGCGGTCGCGGCCCCACGGACGGACGACGGTTGGGACAGCGGCCCGGCTTGCGGCGACGGCCGTACGAGTAGCGATCTGGGCAGGGATTTAAAAGATGAAGAAGCACGCTCGCACGCAGCGGCACGCGCGCACCGACACGCGCGCACCGGCACGCGCGCACCGGCACGCGCGCACCGGCACGCACGCACGCAGCGGCACGCACGCACGCACGCACGCACGCACGCACGCACGCACGCACGCACGCACGCACGCACGCACGCACGCACGCACCGGCACGCACGCACGCACGCACGCACGCACGCACGCACGCACGCACGCACGCACCGGCACGCGCGCGCCGGCACGCACGCACGCACCGGCACGCGCGCACCGGCACACACGCACGCACATACGCGCGCACCGGCACGCACGCAATGGAACACAAGCACGCACGCGCACCGGTACGCACGCACCGGCACGCACGCGCGCACGCACCGGCACGCACGCGCGCACGCACCGGCACGCACGCACGCACGCACGCACGCACGCACGCACGCACGCCACAGCTTGTCAGTCACCGACATCGTTCATCCTCGCGCTCGTACGGGTCGTCGTCGAGGTCGCGGTCGCGCCTCTGGGGCACGCCGCAGCGGTGACCCAGCAGCGTGGAGCAGCACTTGAGCTCGCCGTCGCAGTCGTAGTCGTCGTCGCAGCGCTGGAACATCAAGAAGTCGCGCAGTCGGCCCGAACACGCGCCCGCCTTGTCGAAACGGCGCCCACCGCTCCCTCCCCCGCCGCCAAAGTCTGAAAGTGCAACACAGTGCAACAAGCACTTGACGTTACAGCGTTGTTTGAGAAAGAAGAATTATTAAAATTTGCAATTGAAAACGGGAGGAGATCAGTGCAGAGACAGGGGCAGAAGAAACCCCCTCGATTCTGCCTAAAACCGCAAAAAGGTCAGCTGCTCACAAAGCACCTCAGATCGTTCCTGTGAAAAAATCCAAGCACAAAATCCAGCAGTTACAAGCAAAACTGAAGCCATCTTATTTTTATCATTTTTATCAATAAACAGTAATATGTAAATGTTGCTCACCCGAGCTGGCCTCAACGCAGAGTCTCTGACCATACGCAGTCGCGCAGCATTTATGAGAGTCACTCCGGCAGTCGCTGTCGCACTGACACGGCTGGTAGGTCGAGTAGCTGAATTTAGCCTTGCAATTAAATTAATTAATTAATTTAATTACTCCCACCCGTCGAACACGGGACGAAAGTCCGCGGGGCAACTGCCAACGCGTTGACCGACGCAGCCGTAATTGTTCCTGAGCTCTGAACGTCACTCCGAGTTGGCGGGCGCAATTCTATATATTGGTAGATTAAAATAAAATACTGAAAATTACTTTAAATCATTATTATACCACTGCTCTCGCAGCACATGCCGCCCACGCATCGCAAGCCATCGCCGCCCATCGTCTGGCACTGCTCGTCGTACGCGCACTGGCCGTAGCAGCGAGCCACCCTTCTCGCACCTAAGAATCAAGCGATAATTTCAAAATTCTGGAACCGTACTGACTGTGTCTGCATTGCAGTTATACGCTTTGGTCGATGTTTTTGGTCGGGCGAACCCAATCCGAGAGCCAAAAGCCGCGCTCACTAGCCTGTACCGCTTGCAGTCAGTGAAGGTGGGGGTGGGTGGGAAGTCAGTTCAGGGCACGCTCGCACCGACCCCTGTCGCGGCCGGTGTCGGTGCAGCAGAATCCGGCGGTGCAGAGCTCTCCGGCGACGCAGTCGGCGTTCGCCTTGCATTCGTGGTAGGAGAGCTTGCCGTCGCCGCACCGACGCTCGCCCCATACGCCGTGAAACGCCGCGCACGCCGCCGCTGCAGAGTGTAGTGTGGCCCTCTACAGCTCGCGGCGGTTCGAATTTCACAGTGAAATGATCAGCGAAAATGTAGCACTCGAGTGAGTGAGTGAGACGGTGCTGGATTTGGGGAATAGAATTATTCGTAGTGACCATTGACCAAGGCGGAAATACTACGTTGCGCATTTTCGAATACAAAGCAAACCCCCGTACCCGTTGTGTACTACCGTACCTGCGATTAGGACCAGCACTTCGTGCGTCTTCATTGGCTGTCAAACTTCAAACTAAAAACTGCTTCAATTCTCTCCGCTATTGAGCAACAAAAGTGGTGGTGTGGCGCCGCGACGCGACGCCAATCCTTTTGTTCGGTCCGCAAACAATCTTCTCTTGGGGATTTTCTCCACCCCCTCACAAAACCTCTGCGCGCCCACGTGTGTGACTACGCGTTCCATTGAGTACACACGCACAAGCACCCACAC
Source organism: Paralinhomoeus sp. GSCO2_6 (assembly GCA_030248085.1). NCBI lineage: Eukaryota > Metazoa > Nematoda > Chromadorea > Monhysterida > Linhomoeidae > Paralinhomoeus > Paralinhomoeus sp. GSCO2_6. The sequence goes on from JASAMY010002363.1 coordinate 24,123, forward strand.
GCGCTTGAATAAGGGTTCATGCTGTGTGAGTTCACCATGCGACTTTGAGCCGATTAAATTGGCGCTTGAACTACGCGAGATCTGTTTGAGCAACGGCCTTGCGCATGTGACGCGAGCGAATTCTTGGTACCACGGCAAAACAACTCGGCCACGCGTTGACACTTCCATCGAATAACACCTACGGTAGTCACATCTGCCAGCGGAAATCCAGGGCATGACGTGTGCGCCAGAAGCCGACTCTTTACCGTATGGGCAACCGCTCGTGAAGAGGGAAGGGCCTAATTTGAGGGTGTACGGTAATCACGCCCTACCACGCCTTTGTGTCTCCGCATTTTGCAAAGTTGTTACTCGCATGTTCGCGGTTGTTCCTTGACATATTTCTGTCATGTTGTTGTTGTTGGATTTGGGGCGGCGCTAGGAGGCCGTCAATGGCCCATGTAGCATACCCATCCCCATGACGACAATAGTTTGACAGTGTAGGATAGGTTTACGTGCACCGGTCTGAATGATATAACCCAGCCCCCTCAGAGTCAGAGGGTATCCGAAACGGCAATCCCTTAGGCCGCCCATCATAGATTTTTTGCTACAAACAAGAAATTCAAAACAGTGCCAATAATAAATACCTAGGACTCAAACTGAGCATTGACATTTCTGTATTTTTCTATACATCGAAAGCACAGCCAATTTCACTACAACAATTCAGCCATCGAAAAAGAAGAATCACCAAAGTTCATGTGCGGAATGTGAATTTGATAAGTGAAAGTCCGTCCATCGAAACCTAATTCGGTAAAATAAGAAAAAAATACTAGGTAATTTTATCCAGTCTTCTAGAGTTTCGAGCGCGCCTCCTTCATCAGCGGCCCCAAGTACTTGTGGTAAGCGTCCGGAACCTGAATGCGCATTTGAATTCATGTAAATATAAAGGCAAAATTGCAACAAAAATATTTTGGGCTAGGCACAAGAACTAAAATTTTGGTCTGTCATGTTGTTGAAATGTCCTCGCCTGCCCAAATACCCACACAAATGTCTTGCAATAAAAAGCCCAATTTTTTTTGTACTACTCACCTCTTTTTGGTTGAGTTCCGAATGTTGCGCCCATTTGAGCAAGTTCTCATAGACATGACCGTCCTTTCTACCCAGGACGGACTTTAGTTCCCTATCGGTAAAGTCCCAACTGTCGGCCAACGCCACTGCATTTGGGCGTAACTCCGCCAATAGGGCGTAACTCTTCGCGCGGACCAGGCGCAACTGTTCGGGCGTGACAAAGTTGTCCTAGAGAAGAAAAATGTAACGGTCAAAAATGCGCCAAAAACGACAGCGAAAAAATTGGGAAAATTATGCAAATGACAAAAACGTCACCACAATCATATCGGCCGCTTGATTCGTGAATTCTCTCAGCGTGTAGAGCAGAAATAGCTGGTGGACGACCTTTTTGACGGCCACATTTTTTATTCGCGCTACGTTCTCGTGGAAATTTCGCACGAGAAATACGCGAACGAACGCCTAGACGGTGGCATGGGTACTGAACGGACGCACGCACGCACGCACACCCCCCCCCCCCGCACACACACAAAAAATACCTTTGAAGCTTTAGTCAGCTCAACGCCGCAATTGTTCCAGGCGATTTCGGTGGCAGTTCCTTTTCCCAATTCCGCATCCAGCAAATCAACGCATTCGGCGGCTGAAGTTGAACGAGTGTTCAATTTAACAACAGCTCAAAACGTGCATACATTTGTTTGGATCATTTCAGAATGGCACATTCATTGCGTTATTCACAGACAAACAAAAGAAGGGAAAAGTATGGTTGGAAAATAAGTACAATTTTTCCCGCACCTTTGCGACGAGCCGCGTGCTCGAAGCACTGCAGCAAGTCTTCGAATTTCAAATTTCCATCCAATTTCGAATTTGGAAATTCGTCGCGTTTTTCCAGAAATTTCGCTATGGGAGCCGAGATCGCCTCTTCAGCGTGTACGCTTTTTGCGGCCCGTACTAGAAACCTAGAACAATGCCAAATATGGCTAACCCCGTTCTGAGACCCCCCAACCCCCACGCCAAAACCAAAGCCTAAGCAAAAGCAAAAGCCTAAGCAAAGCCTAAGCCTAAGCAAAACGCCTAAAACTAAGCCTAAGCGTTGGGGGTTGGGTGGTTGTGGTGGTTGGGGGGGGGGGGTCTCAGAACGAGGTGTGCCCCAAATATAACTATGCAAATTTACAAATCGATATTGATAAACTGTTGATAAACACCAAAATGACCCCTATTTACGCCCTGAATTTTGACCACAAGAGTGCGCAATGAGGTAGACTCTATTTTGGTGCGATATGTCGTCGATTGCATGCGTTCTGGACCCGATTGGGTCACCACCGTTACCTTCCATCGAAGGGGCCACTCGCCCCCCCCCCCCCCCCCCCCCCTCCACTCAGCCTTAATCGCGGTGGTCTCTCTCTGGTCACATAATTGACCGCCGAGAGTGAGAAACGAGACCCAGTCAGCCCGATCCTGGGGGGGGGGTGTGCTGGCTCCCCTGCTGTTGTTGTTGGATTGGGGGCAACGCTAGGTGGCCGTCAATGGCCCATAGAGCATACCCATCTCCATCCATGACGCCTTCCAGTCTAGGGCCGCGCAATTAGCCAAGGACCTTCGGAAGAACGCCATCTATAATCTAGGCCAGCGATGGCACGAGAAAATCCATCGAAAGGGCGCTGGCTGCCCTACTAACGGGAGGGGGGGGGGAGAATTGTCACTGGCGTCGTTTGCACGGTCTGTGGCTGGTGCACCTTGCGGTCTGCAGTAGCAGCACCATGTTGTCTCCCTCGTATGTGCAGCCCGCAACGGCGAATGTGTAAATGTCGGGTATGCCGCTGGCTTCGGAGTAGCCGTGGCCGCCGCAAGCCAGCCGACACATCTCCACCCCTCGCGACACCCCGTAAGTCAGCACCGCCTTTAGGCCGCTCGACAGAGCGTGCAGCTAAACAAAGAAAAAATTGAGCAAAGGCTTTCTTCGCAGGGCGCTGTATACATGGATATGCACCTCCAGTGTGGCAGACCCACACATACCTGTAGTGGGGGGGGGGGGGGGTAATTGTCGAATTCTGGAAGGGGACAAAAAGTGGGGCACCTGGCCATTCTTCGACTTTGTACTGGTAGTTTCTGGTCAAAAATGTGTATAAATAAGGTCTGAAGAGTGTTATTTAGCTGTTCTATGGTCGTACAACACTGAAAAGCACAAAAAGGCCAGCATTTACTCACTTTTATCGTTTTAGACAAGGTGAAAATTCCTTTGGAAAATTCTCAGGGGAGAAGAACACAATTCTTCTGTCCTTAGTAAATGCATAGAGTTTCGTGCCATCCCCAAGGGAGGTCGGTGCCAACACAATCTTCGTATGCAAATATCCCCCTACCGTATACCTCGGCTAGCACGTGCGTCTGTCCCAGATGCAGTTGGGCCATGGCCGAGTGGTAGAACGCCTCAACGGACTGCCCGGCAAAGTAGTAGGCAAAGGCGGCCGCCATCTCGGGCAGGACGCGCCACTGCTGCGTCTGGTAGGAAAGCACCTCCACCTCGCCCGCGCTGCAACAGTGCGTGCGTGTGTCGGTCGGTTGGTACGGTACCGCCTCCGGACCACACCTGTAACTGGGGTGGGGTTGGGGGTCCCTCTCCCCAGGTGCTGGGTTTGACCTTACCCACCACCACACCCTCTCCAGCCGCCGCCCCCCAGCTTTTCCTGGAAACCCCCCCCCCCCCAACCCATACCTGTAACTGGGTCTGGAAGAGTGGGGGGAGTAAATGGCCAAATTCTGGGGGGGGGGGGTGTCTGGAGCAAAAAGTGGGGGGTAGCCAGCCATTTTTTAGTTATACTGGTACTTTTTGGTCAAAAATGGGTATAAATAGGGTCTAAACAGTGTTATTTAGTTGTTTTATGGGCATATAACACTGAAAAGCACTGAAATACACCAACATTTACTCACTTTTATCGTTTTAGACTGAGTGAAAATCCCTTGGGAAAATTCTGGGGGGGGGGTTGGGGGGGAGTTGGGTGGGTGTTGGAAAAAATAGTGCGGGGCCCCCAACCCCCCCCCCCAGTTACAGGTATGCCCCAACCCCCTCCCCCAGAATTTTTGGAAACTTTCTATAGCTTACTATAGTGAAAAATAGATGTGCTTTGTGTCAGTGTTTGTACTGACGTCCGCCAGGACGTCAGCCAGTCAACCTACCTACACCTGTACATACCGTACTCCTGCTCTCTCTCTTCCTCTTCAGCCGTATCGTATCCCGTTTCGTGTACTGTTCGCCAGTTTGTACAGAAGTTTGTATAGCAGAACCTTGTACAGGCGCAGTCAGGCTTGCCGCTTCAGTACAGTGTTTTTGAGCATTATTTGCAGTGCATTTTGACTAAAAAGTACCTATTTTCGGGTTTCTACAGTGTATGTTTGACTAAAAATCGACAAAAAATCGCCTATTTTTTTCCTTCCCAGACCCCCCCTCTCCTCCAGATTTTCACCCCACCCACCACCCCCTCCGGAAAGTGCTCGAACCCTCCCCCCTAGGTCCAATTCCCTGTTACAGGTATGCTCAGGACCCGCACACGGGCAACGGATACAGCGTAGGCGTGCGTGCGTGCGTGCCGGTGCACGTTTACCCTTACCCCCACCCACTCACCCCTTTCTCATCTCTCCCTGTCTCCTAACGCAGCTATATCTAGCCGCTATCGTCGCCGCCTTGGCCAAATCTCGCGCGAGCGCCGTGCAGATCATGCTGCGCACAAAGACCATTCCGCCGTAGATGAGCTTGTCGTGTTTCGGCTTCACGTAGGTGCCGTCTTCGAGCAGCTTCGCGTGCCGCATGAGCATCCGATCCAGTGGCACGCGCACCTTGTCCAGAATCAAGAAACCGTTGTCGTTGGCGTCCATGCCGAACTTGCGACCCTGACAGCCCACGCGAATGCCGGAAAAGTGGACCGGCATTACCGTAACCACACACGACTGAGGGGGGGGGGGACAGAAAAGTGGCGGTGGCTGTCTAGGAAGAAAGGTCTAGTCTAGGAAGTCAAACGCAGAAGGTGGGAGGGGCCCCTGCACCTGCTTGTCGGAATTGGATAGGGGGGAGGGCATGTGTCATCATACCTGCCTGCAACCGTGTATGGCAGGGGGGGGGGGTAAAAGGCACTCGCTCGGGGGGGCAATGGAGCAAAGGAGGGGGCGGTAGCCAGGCTTAAGTTGGGGATAACTTGAAAGGGTGGGTGGGTGTTGGGAAATAGTGGGCGGTTCAAACCCCCCCCCCCCAGGTACAGGTATGGCATGCTTCCACACACACCCCGCCCCCCAAGTCAGTCAGTCTTTGTACCGGGCAGTGGCTGATGCGTGTCTAGATCCCTGAGCTGCACGAAGAAGAGATGGGAGCCGAGGTTCTTGCCGTCGACCATGAGGTGGGCGTTGACGATGGCGTGGGTGGCGCTCTTGGCCAGGTTGCCGCACCACCATTTCGTCGAGGTCACTGTCGGACTGTGCACAATGAATTCGCGCGAATCTCTATCGAAAGTGGCCGTCGTCTCCAGCAGCTTCAGATTGGTGCCTGGAACAGGGACGGACATAAAGACAGAAGTGTAAATTAAAGTCTCAAATTAAAGTTTAATGTAAATTAAAGTTAGTCAACATGTGAATAATTCGTGTGTGTGTGTGTGTGTTTCCCAAAAAGGAAATTCGAGTCCCAAAAAGTGAATTCCTTCCGTAAAGCTTCGATTCACTCCCTTCAGTCACTCCAATCACCCCCCCCCCCCCCCCCTACGCTCTTACCGTGTCCCATTTCGGTCTGTGCATAGGCGACGTTGATTCCACCCAGCATGGCCAGCATGAGCCACTGACCCTGCTGTTCATCCGTCATCTGTGTCTGCATCACGGGCACAGCCATGATGTAGTGCACGCCCATTGGGTTCACATCATACGCCATTGCCTGCCTAAAAAAAAGAGTGCAGGGCATATACATGTAACCGAGTTTTTGAAGTGGGGGAGACCCTTCTGGGGGGTGGGGGGACGCAGAATTGAAGATGGAGGGGACTCAGAATGAAAAATGCCTAAACGGCGTCTAAATAGGCACTTGTTCGTCAAAAGATGCGTTAAATTGGGCTATAAATAGCGTTATTTATTATTTAGCTGTTTTAGGGTAAAAACACAGAAAAAGATGAAAAGTACACTACTTTTAAAAATTGTAGACGCGTTGGAAAACTTCAGGGAAATTCCGGGGGTCTGGGTGCGGTTGGCGTAGGGGCAAACCTCCGACTGCCCCCCTCCAAACCCCACCCCAGTTACGTGTATGGTGCATGGGTGTCCACAGCAATTGGCTAATGAGGACAGCAAATGAGAACGTGAGTTGGAAGATGGGAAGAACGTGCAAATGGGTGAAATCGGAAGAGTTTTGTAAAAACACATACAAAATTGGTACAGATTACATTTTTCGTCCGAAGGTACTTTATCGCCCGAAAACAGACCTGGAACTGTTACTGAAAGGAACTGGGATGGGAGAGCGTAGACCGCTTTGACCAGAAAGTACCAGCATACCGAAAACCCTATAATTCGCCCCCCCCCCCTATAATAATACACCCTCCCAAGACCACTTTGAGTTAATAAGCCCCCCCCCCTATAATTACACCCCCTCCCTAAATGGACCATCGTCTGAAACGCACATGTTTCCATGTCTGGGTGTATGTATGGTCGCGTATGTGTATGTATGTACGCGTATGTGCATGTGAGACTGTGTGACAGTGTGTTAGTGTACCAACGTGTGTGCACAGCGCCTTTTTCCCTTAAAAATCGCCTCCACGCGCCTTTTTGCCCACACATCTTCCCACTCATCGACACTTCCATTTTATAAGCCCCCCCCCTATAATTAGCCCCCCCCCCCCTATAATTATACACCCTCCTAAAGCTCGAACGAAAAAATTAGCCCCCACGGGGCTAATTATAGCGTTACGGTAAGTAAAAAATGGTCGGCTTTCCCCCACTTTTGCTCCAGAGTCCAGACCCCCCCCCCTTCTTCCACCGCCCCCCCCCCCCCACTCGCCAGACCCGTTTGCAGGTACGGACCATAGAAGTTTGAGTTCACCAGAACTGTCTTCTTGTCTTTCATCTATTTCACAAGTGTATGCAATGAGTTCGATCAAACGATCTCGTTTACTAACATTCAAAATTTCAAATTGGCGCTCATTTTTTTGCAGGAATGCCCCTATTGAGTCTAGAAGCTGACCCCATGAAGTGCGCGTGTAGCTTCATGTCAGTGCCCAGATCGAGCTGCTCAACGTCCCTGTACTTCATCCACAGAGCCATCTTTCTGCAGGCGTTCTCGTAGCGCTCGTAGTGACTCATAAAGCTCTGAACCAAATAGACTACTATAGGTAGAGAAAACAAAAGAAAAAGAAGAAAAAACGGAACTGTTTAACTGGGTAGGTTTTAATCGCTTGCCCTGTTTACAGAGCTGTTTAGGCCAGAGGAACAACAAATATCGAAAAGGATCCAACCTACAAATATACAAATATTATCAAGGGGTACATACACCTCTGATCTGATCTAATCGCGCTTAAAACATTGTCTAAGAATTTCACCAACTGTCGGCTTGGGCTCTTCAAACTCCTTGGTTTCCGCAACAAAGCGGTTGATTTTTCGCATTTTTTCCACCGTTTCCGCACCCCCATACAGAATTTCCGTCAGTGCATCGACATCGAAAGTGGCCCTTTTTCGCTCTTTTTCTAACGCCATTTTTTGTCGTAAGCTCTGCTATTCAGTAGTATTTTGTTGTGCTAAATCAGTTGAGAAATCATGTGTACAGTCCCTGGCTGCAAGAGTACCAACAGGCTTGTAAGGAGCCTTATCAGCTGCCGCGTTGTAGCTTGCAAGTTTTTATACGGTGTACTTACGCGACGCATAGGCGTTAGATAAAATACACCCCGACACCCCCCACTTGCGGTTCGCTTAGGCTTAGGGGCTTTCGCTTAAGCTCAGGCTTTTGCTTTGGCTTCGCTGAGTCTTAGGCTTAGGCTTTGAATCGCTGAGGCTTAGGTCTAGGCAGTAGGGGTGGTAGGGGTGTCGGTGGTGTATGTTATGCAACGCCGACATATAGAATAAAACATGCGTCCCGCCTTTAGTTTCGACGCGACTTTTCGTAAAATGTTTGTTTTGGTGCCCTTATTATGGTGCTGTTACTACTTCATAGCTTTCCAAAGCCACGTATACAAAGTGTGCGTTGGTACGTATTCACGTGTTCATGCACGCAACAAAGCTGCTGCAAGGGTATTATTGTTAAGGATCGACAAGCATGCGCCACTGCGCCTACACTGAAGTGTGATATGATTTCTGGCTTGGTTGTATCGAGTGTTCATAAGGGCAGTCAGTCATGCAAACTGATTAACAAACTATTTAACTAAAATTATCCAAACTGACATCGGGAGAGACGACTCGATGTAGGTTTGCTAATGTGGGTTTGCAGCACAATTTCTGCTTTTGGACGCTTCTGAACTATGTGATTGATGTCCCTCCAAAAAGTGCCGCTGCTCCTCCACCAACAGCCGCCCTAAACCTTTGAAAAAAACGCTGTTGAAAAATCAACGACCCAAATCATTGCTCAACACATGGGCAGTAGAAAATCCTCCTTACCTTGGTTGACAAGACGTGGCGTTAGCGCACCAATATAATCGGTCTCCTTTGGTGTGGGTAGAATTGTTTTATAAAACAACGAAACGAAACCACACTTTATACGCGCAAGCAACGCAAGGTGTATAGGCAGTATTCGAAAGCGTTTTGTGCAGTATTCGAATTTTCCACAATAGACCAGCAGGAATCCAAAAGCCTACGACGACACAATGAACCCTTTCACTGCACTAACGCATGCCATTTTATTTTGCACGATCGCAGCGTGCACTACAAAAGTAATTTTCTGCAATGCGGATCATCGTCGATCAGGCGTAGCCTAGCAAGCAGCCAGAGGTACTTGAAATCGTGACATGCTCATGCCACTGTCAGTGCAGCCAAACACCAACAGTGCCTTGTGCGTTTAACTGCAAACAAAACCAAGCTGCGCCAAACTGGAGGTGCTGTGCGGGGGCTTGGATGATGTCGATGGTGGAGCTGATAGAAAGTTACCAAAGGCGAGAGATTCTTTGGACTTAAAGAGGGTGCGGACTTAGCCTCGGTTAATGGGCACCGTCTTGTGGATGACGACGCGGAGTAGAGGCCGCCGCTCGCCGCGGACGACGTGGGCTCGTCGCCGGAGCACATCAGTCGGTTCAGTGGCGTCTTCGTCGGCGCCGCCAGCAAGACCGACAGTCCGAAGTACAGCGACGTGCCGGACGGCAAACCCAACAAACCCGGAAGTTGCGCAGCGTCGTTTAGTGCGTCAGAGCCCGTCGACAGGTACGACGTCGATATGCCCTGCCTGCCTTATTGGCGCTGTCGACCCCGGCTGACGCGACGACGCCGAGCTCCGTGCAATGAACGTGTTCCGCAGCTGCACCGCCGGTGGTGGCTTCCCTTCTCAAACTTCTCGGCATAGGTGTTCCTTGCCCATCGTTTGCCGGGTCTCCGCCCCGGTTGGTTGTGGCCTGAAGTGGGGACTACCCACTTTGCCGCCCCGGTTGGTCAGAGCCAAAAGTGGGTATTCCCCACTTCCACCCCCTGTGAAATTTGAGGTGGTGAATGAATCGACAGATGGAAATAACTAATGTGAATTGTGGCCTTCATAAAAAGAGAATGAAAAGGAATCCTCTTTTTTCCTTTAATTTCACTTGTTTTTTGTCCAATTGTTGTGTCATGAACAACTTTTGAATGTATGTGCCTGTTTAAATATTGCACACAGGCAAAACTGATGCTATTGCTGCTAACACAAATGACCTAATTGGCAGGACAGCTTTGTATGTGGCTTTGACAGACAGATTTGTTGATCTGGTGACAGACATGCATGTTCACAGTTCATAGGTGGGCACGGTCCAAAGGCCAGCCCGTGCAGCACTGATGGTGCTGCGAAATCCCCCCCCCTACCCACCCTCTTCCACAATTTTACCTTTTCCCACTAACACCTATTACATGATGCAATACATATTTTTGGGGCATTACACATTTGGGTCGCAGCGTGGCTAAAAAGCTGCAATGAGCTGCTGACTATGCCAAGTGTCAACAGTGGGTTTTTCAAAGATAGGCGTTCATCATTGTAAGAGAATGAACAGTACGTAATGCGTCGATGTTAGAAACTGCCAACAGCATCATCAGACACAGACATTCCAAATTATGCTCATAAGATGACGGTATTGTGCTTAAATCTAACAAAAATGAAATTACGGTATCTGATGTATTTCGTGACTTTCTACCAGAGGCAATTGTGCATGCAAAATGGGCCACAAATTACGTAGTATGTTGATCTAAACCTGCACCGCTGGCTGCATATTCGATACAATTTCTCGTTTTCCAGCCTCAATAATGACCTAGAAAGTGCTTCGTGTATGCTGAAAACCACAACGCCGAAAGCAACTTTGTTGAACTTTTGGCCAAAAACGCGCTCGAGAGACTCCAAACTAGTCTGTAGGCGCATAGAATACAGCGCCGCAGGCGAAAATTTTGACAATCGAACTATAAATACTGCGCAGAGGCCTGAAAAACGCCTTCCAGGTCATGGAGAGCGCATTTAGCATAGCTGCAGTCAGCGCAAGCTGAACCAAAGCTGGGGGGGGGGGGGGCTAGTCCTACTTCTCGTGCAGGATTGCCTGAAGCTGGAGGTGGGTGACGGTCACCCGGTGACCTGTGTCTACACTGCCCATTTACACTTATGCACACTAAAAATGCAACCTCTGTGAATTCCACCAGCAGCAGTTCAGTCTCTGCACTCAAATCGAGCTGCGAAATCTGTCAGTCCCACACCATAAATGAATTGTAAAGTGAGCAGCGCAATCCCACACTTGCTTCTAACCTGCAGTGCTTTGAGCAGCGATATCCCCACCCAAAGCGGCTTGATGCTTCGCACTGCGAATTCTTCCTCCCAGACGCGACGCACAGCGCTTCGTACTGCGAAATCCCTCACCAACTTAACCTGCAGCGCTTCGCGCTGCGAAATCCCTCCCTCAACCCCATGCGATATGCGAAATCCCTCCCAATTTTAGCCCGTGCATGCACGGTCCAGCACAGGCTGTGCCCACCTATGTCACAGTTGCTCATAAAGGGTATCAGTTGGTTAATGGCAAAGCACCAGATTTGACTTTTGAAACTGAACGTGTCATACGAAAGGCTAAACTGCTTACATCAGCTACCTCTGAAAGATCAAGTTCAATTGCAACTGCCTTTGGTGTTGTGAAAGCACCAAAGAAGTTAACTGCTGTGATGCTGGTACATGTGCAAGGAAGATGGGGAAGAGACATGTTCATTTCTGAAATGATGAAGATAAGTAGAAGGACACCCAGCGTTCCACTGACACAATTGCATATGAGGTTCGTCAATGCCTTCCAATTGCATATGAGGTTCGTTAATGCTGCTATTACTGTGGGAATAATCCAAATGATTATACTTTTCATGATGATGGTGACAATCACGACCGAGGTGGCATGACAGATTACAAAGCACCCTACTGCTCTCCTAATGTCACTCCAACACCATGGGCAGAAGCTGGAGTACACCAAGCAAGACAGAATGAAGTACAAAGCACTCTCAAATGTCAGCTCTGCAAATCAGTGTTACATGTAGCCAAGAACAACATTATTTCTAATGGTGCAAATGGTTAGTTGTCTTATTCAGTTTATTCACTGTCACATACATACCAAGTAAAACAATCCATCATTTACAGTACTTCGCCAAAAGCTTGATCAAAAATGTGCCTCTCTCTCATCCAGAACACAAAACATATGTCGAAGGCTTGTGCGGACATCTGCAAGAACAATAGTCTACCTTTTAAGACAACGAATCCCAATGTCTACCATCTGTGAGAAGTACTTGCATCTCTGCCCATCCGAGTTTGTTTGATTCGTTTTATTATTTGGCTTCATTAACTGTTTGGTCTCTTGAGGTTTCTCTCACCATACATGGCTGATATAGCACAACTGTCACCAGATTGTAACTTGGATGGTGTCTCTGATGCTTTTCAAGTCGCAATGAGTCCAAATGATGGGCCACAGAGTCAACAACCAAGATCACAACTTGGATATTCACAGATGGTTCAAGGCAGAGATGGCTGATCAGTGTAGTAGATGTTATATGATGATGATGATGATACTTGATATATGCTGTCTAGAACTGTGTGTGGTGTGTGTGATGTGTCACTTGTAAGTGAATGTCTAAAACTTGCCACATTTCACATCATTACTTTGGAGTAACATGCTTGCCACCCTCTATCATATTTGGTTGGAGCGCCCACTTCTGTTACCACCCCTAAGCAATTTTGGGTTTTGGAGGCACTTGCCGCCCCGGTTGGTCAGCAGGGTCAGGAACACCTATGCTTCTCGGTATCTACGTTCACCTTGATGCTCATCTGTGCATGGAATATTGGCGGCAACATCTACGTACAAGTCTGTGGCGGCAAGATATTGAACGATCCAAATAAATACACTTCGTAGAAACACGAATTGAGACGTTTGATGCGGCTGTTTCGCTTTGTTACGGAATGTTTCGCTTCTAATTCGAATACTGCACATATACCGCAACGCAACACAACCAACTCGCTTGGCATGCAGCGGCAGAGCGAGCGAGTATCCCCACTCCAACAAGACAAACGCGCCTCGATTCTAAACTGTCTCGCAGTCGCAACAAACGACTACTAAATGTCGTACTGCCTCAGGAGTTAGTTTCCCGCTCAAAGCCGCCCGTGCAAACTCACCCGTGTTGTGCGTGTTGCGTCAAATGCGATTCCGCTCAACGCGTTTTTTTTGTTTTTTATTGGCTTTAGACAAAACAGGACAGCCAAGACAGCCGCGACAGCCGAGACAGCCAGGCTTAGGTTTAGGCTTTTGCTTAGGCTTAGGCTTAGTTAGGCTTAGTTAGGCTTAGTTATGCTTAGGCTTATGCTTAGGCTTATCCCTAGGCTTATGTGGTGGCTATATATGGCTTATACAGTTATATGTATGGTGCATGGGTGTCCACAGCAATTGGCTAATGAGGACAGCAAATGAGAACGTGAGAGGGTGAAATCGAAAGAGTTTTGCAAAAACACATACAAAATTGGTACAGATTACATTTTTCGTCCAAAGGTACTTTATCGCCTGAAAATAGACCTGGAACAGAAAGGAACTGGGATGGGAGAGCGTAGACCATTTTGACCCGAAAGTACCAGCATAAGTAAAAAATGGTCGGCTATCCCCCACTTTTGCTCCAGCCCCCCCTTCTTCCACCCCCCCCCCCTCGCCAGACCCGGTTACAGGTCTGAGGGACCATAGAAGTTTGAGTTCACCAGGGCTTATGCTTAGGCTTATGCTTATGCTTAGGCTTAGGCACAATTGGCTGTCTTGGCTGTCTCAGCTGTCTTGGCTGTCCCTTTTTGTCTGATGCCCCGCAGCGGGCGTAGGACAAAACACGCTCTCCGCGCTCCGCACTCGTGCGCTTCGCGCTCACGCACTCCACTGCCAGCAAGGATCGAACCCAGGACCTTCGGTTTTGCAATTTGGTGCTCTATCCACTGAGCTATTGCAGCTTCAAACCAGAAACTGGAATACTTTGATTTGGAGTAACACTGTTCGCCATATGGTTTCTCATTTCTCACGTTCCAAGCTGGGGCCTGGATGGCCCTTGGGCACCTAAGCCTCAGCATATGTGGCCTAAGCCTCGAAAATCTGGCCTAAGCCTCGAAAATCTGGCCTAAGCCATAGCATATCTGGCCTAAGCCTCAGCATATCTGGCCTAAGCCTCGCATGTGTGGCCTAAGCCTCGAAAATCTGGCCTGAGCCTTGCATATCTGGCCTAAGCCTCGAAAAGCCTAATTTAGTGAAGAAATATTTTGGTGTGGCTGTTCAGAGCGCAGAAGCGCACGAGCGCAAAGCGCGGAGCGCGTGTTTTGTCCTACGCCCCGCAGCGGATATCGACTCAGTCGCTCATTCCCGCCTGTTTTTTCCGCCGTCCGCCGCCGCCACGTCGCCAAAATGCAAACATAGAGGCCGCGCGCGCGCCCGTGCTTTCGCTTGCCAACGCGCCACTTCAGTTCAGACGGAGGGCGGACGCGCGTCGCCAAAAAAAAAAAAACTGAAATCGGGGCGCGTGGAAAGGTCACCGCCGCAGGCATGCGCTCGGAACGACGGCGGTCGGCCGCCGCCGCCGCGGCCGGCTCGTCCCATACGCTGCCGCGTCGCTTCGCCTACGCGAACGTGGAAAAGATGGCCAAGCGCAATTCCTCGAGCGGCGCCGAAATGGAGCAATGCCGCTTGAACCTGAGCTCGAAGCTCAGCCTCAAGAGCTTCGACCCCGTGACGTTCGACCTACTCAAGGTTGAACCCGGGCACTTTGCGGAGCAGCTGACCCTGCTAGACCTTCCCAGCTTCAGGGAGATACGGCCTGAGGTAGGGGAGTAAAGAATGCTCGGGGGCACAGGGATTGCAGCCCTGAACCCATTTTAAGGAGCCTGGCCCTTGCTTAGTTAGTCCCCTTACTCCGATGTGGGCAGCGCATGGCCTGGTGCTGGAGAATCGGCCTCTTCTGAGGTCGCACGGTTCTGGGTTGATTCTTGATGGATCCACTGGATCGAGGACCTCCCTTTCGATGGATTTTCTCCTCGTGCCATCGCTGCCCTAGATTACAGATGGCGTTCTTCCGAAGGTCTTTGGCTAATTATGCGGCTCTAGACGGGAAGGCGTCATGGATATGGGTACGCTAAGCTGTATGGACCATTGACGCTTCCTTGCATTTTCCCTAATCCAACAACAACAACAACAGCTTGCCTGTCTTCACAGGAACTGGAGCGCTGCGGTTGGACATCCAAGAAGAAGCTGCAGACCTCTCCAAATGTGGTGTCGCTGACACGCCGCTTCAATCAGACCTGTCTTTGGTGTCAGAGGGAGGTTTTGGCTCGCGACGCCAAGCCCAAGCACAGGGCCGAAGTCATTGCGCACTTTCTCAAAGTCGCAAAGGTACGGTATGACGTGCAAAAAAAAAGACAGTTTTGTGAAGGTCGACCAAGGGAATCTACAAATATGTTGTTTTTTGCAACCTAGGATTGCAGTGAACCATTGAACACTGTTTTGTACATCCGGCAATTACCGAAAAAACCCATGATTTGCCCCCGTTTGTTTGGTCCCCCTATAATTACCCCCCCCCCCGACCACTTTCAGTAATTCAGTTTATTAGTCTCCCCCCCTCCTCCCTTATGATTACACCCCCTCCTACGGCTCGAACGAAACAGCCCCCCGGAGGGGCTAATTATAGGCTTTACGGTATTTCGCTTTAGAAACTGATTGAGATGAAGAATTTGCACTCGGCTTTTGCGATTCTCACCGGTCTGCAAAGCCTGCCCATCTATAGGCTGTCGCAATCCTGGCTCGTACGTTTTTTTCTAGAATCGTTTTTTTTTGTTGCACTTTTCGAGATTTTGTTTTTGCATTTTGTAGTAAAAACTCATGCTCGCTTTTCAGCTTGTAACGGGAAAGGAGCGTGCCACCTACGACAAGCTGTCCAAACTCTTTTCCGACGACAAAAACTTCGAGAAGCTTCGCGGATTTTTGGACAGCGCCAAACTGCCCTGCATCCCTTTTCTGGGTGTGTGTGTGTGTGTGTGTGTGTGTGTGTGTGTGTGTGTGTGTGTGTGTGTGTGTGTGTGTGTGTGTGTGTGTGTGTTCTGTGTATGGACTGATTTTTTTTTGCAATTTTTGTTTTTGTTTTTATTTTTTGTATTTTTAGGCATGTATCTGGCCGACCTGACCTATTTGGACGTGTCACCGCCAAGACTCTTCACCATCGGTCACGATCACAGAGAAACGCAACGCAACAACATTCTGCGCATGTTGGCTCACTTTCAACAGTCCAGCTATGGCGAGAAATTTCGTTGCCTTTTTATCACTTCGTTCTGCTTAATTCACTGGCAATATTGTTGGCAGTGTAAGGAAAAGGCTATGTACGCGCCGTGAAGCATTTTAATTTATTGGGCTTTGTTATTGTTGAGATGCGAATTGACCATTTTATGGATGGAGCATCATAAATAATACATAAATTGAGCAATTTTAGCAAGTCTTGTTGTTTTTAAATATGCAATATGATTTTTGCAAATTGGTGTCGGATAAATGGCAAATGCGGTGGTGAGAACAACAGGTTTTAGAGAAATCAACCTATCACCGGAAAAGCGCACATTTTCCAAGCTGTGTGTGGTGTGACAAAGGCTGCCCTTTAAAAAAACCTCTCGTAAAGATCTTTGCAAACAGTGTTGTCTTTGTTGCAGACAGCATAGTGCCATTGGACTGTATCCAAGAATACCTAAAGTCTGTGCGCTACATCGACGAACTGCAGAAGTTTGTGGAAGATGACTTGTACAGGTGAGTTGTTAGAGTGCGTGCGTGCGTGCTTCATACCTGTAACTGTCGGGGGATGCACTATTTTTCTAACACCCCCCAGAATTTTCCCAAGGGATTTCCACTGTGTCTAGAGCGAAAAAAGTGAGAGTGAATGTTGGTGTTTTTAGTGTCATATGACCATAACACGGCTAAATAACACGGTTTAGACGCTATTAACATCCATTTTGACTAGAAGGTACCAATTGAAGTAAAAGAACGGCCAACCACCCCCCAATTTTTTTGCTCTGGACCCCCTCCCCCACCCCCGCGGTCTGCCAGACCATAGGTAAACAGGTATGGCTTGCTAAGCATGGTGCTCAACACAAACAGTGCAAGTTCCTCGCTTACATTGGCGAACTGCAACGTTTGTCGCACATAGTTTGTCTCGGCTGTCAATTGTTCTTTTTTCACAGAGCTTCGCGGTTTTTCCAGCTCCTTTTTTTGTTGTAGGCATTTTGGTTGTTGTGCAAGCAACCCTCAGCTTGGGTTGGGGGGGTGGGGGGGGGGGAGGGAGTAATATGCGTTTTTTGAGGGGGGGGTGGAATTTTACAAGCGTGGTGCTCCCTTCTATCGCATGCCAATATCGGTATTTGGGTTCAAACCACACCCCCCCCCCATCTGTAGCTATGTGTCAGGCCGATTGGGGGGGGGCGGTCCCAGGGACCCAAAAGTGTACGTTGGTATCCATATTTTTCTGGCCAAGAATGCTTCGGTGCGCTGCTTTCACGCGCGAATAGCTGAGCTGAGGAAAACGTGGCGTGACTTGACTCTCCCTTCTTGCCCACAGGACCTCGCTGGAGCTGGAAGCGGACGCGCCCCGTGCCGGCCGCTCCCTGAAGGTTGCGAGCTCGCCCGCTCCGGATTCGGTCACGCTTCTGCAGCGCAAGAACAGCTTGCCCCTGGCCGTGTTGCACGGCGCCAAGTCGAGAGCGTGCAGCAGCCCACTCGTCCTTAAGAAGACAGTGCAAGCGAGGAAGGTGCGAGCGAGGGCACGAACGGGCAGTGGCGGACACAGGGTTGTCCGACACAGGGGGGGGGCAGGAAATGGTGATGGGGCGGATGAAAATTCGCCCGTGACTAGGAGAGTGTGGGACGTGGTCGGAGCCGTCTGGACAGCAGTTTGGTCTCCTCCTGGGAGCTGCATATTTGCTGGGCGTCCCTTGAGCTGCCGGCCAGCGGAACCAACCCGGCGGCAGTGACGATTTCGGCTTCTTATGGGAGCCATCCCCCCCCCCACCCCAGGATCGGGCTGGCTGGGTCTCTTCTCTCACTAGCGGCGGTCAATTGTGTGTGACCAGAGAGAGGCCCCCGCGATCATAGAAGCGGACCGCACACAAAAAAAGCAAACAAACCCGTTGCCCCCCCCCCCCCCCCCGGATCCGCCAGTGACCGGCACGCACGCACGCCCCTTCGGTTCAGACGCCCCAGCAGCTGCTCGCCTTCAAGGAGAAGACGCAGTCGCTGACGCCGCAGACGGTCCGCTACGCGAGGGGCCACCGCAAGAGCCAGAGCCTCGCCGGCAATCACTGCGTCGTGCCCATGTGAGTGTTGGAATTGGGACAGTGTGACCGTGTGTACGACGTGAACACTGTACAGCTGCCTGCCTTACAATTCCATCCATACCACTGCAAGATACGGCCCGAAAACTCGTATTCACCCTGAATTTCGCACTTTTGTGTCACACCGATGTCACTGAGAGGCATGATGCAGTCTGTTGCTGTGCTCCTGCGTTCTAGTTCCTTGTTTGTATTGCATTCAGCTCGTGGTAATTCCGAGAGCAACTCACCTTGTCCGTCTTGCCTGAGGGTTGTGAATGGAGAAACCAGATCAATGCATCGCTGTGGGAGATCGCCCCCTTAAAAAGGTCAAAATGCCCACCTCGCTTCGTGTTACACCTCGGTGTACGGCATTTTAGTTCCCTGGGGTGTGATTTTAACCGAATTCGACAGTGTCGCTAGCAAATTCCACGCTGCATGGTCGTCGTGTGAAACGGCAGCAGCTCGCGCGCCGATATTATCTCAGCTGCCGCCGCGCGTGTGGGTCCGTCCATTTCGTTCTGCCTGTTTCGACGCGTCCCAAACGCGCAGTGCACAGCACGGTACTGTCTGAATGGGCTGTTCTGTCGGTGAGGTCATGCCGACGTGGGTGCGGGTAGCAACCCGACAAAGGCTGACGTGTAGCAGTCTGCGCCGCTACACCTACTACAAGCACTGCTGGACTGGAACAGACAACGGCTGACACGCGATGAATTGCAGCTACACGAACGCGTCCTTCTGCGCTGTCGGCGATGACGACGAGACCTTCGCAGGCCTGGTCGCCGACGACAAGTTCAGCCTGCTCGACGACTCCCTGCTCGACTGCCGACAGCAGCTGGCCGCCACTGTCACCGCCAGCCACGAGTCGTCCGGTGAGTGCTGCCGTGCCTGCGTGCGTGTGTTTTTGTCATAAGCGTGCGATGCAGCGAGTAAGTGCGCAACGTAACACACGCACACACACACACAGACAGACCAGCGTCAGTGAACAGCCGGCAAGAGTAGTCCCGAACGGGCGCGTGGCGTGGCTTGCTTGTGCTGTCGACACGCACAAGTGTTCTCTCTCTCACTACAATGACCGTTTCGTTCACAGCTGACGGCGGCGGGCGTCCTCAGTTCCTGCTGGACGTGGTCGCCGACAGCGGCGTCGACACGCTGCCCCGCGGCGCCTCCTCCGCCTCCTCGAGTCGCCGACGGACTCCTGTGCCCTTTGAGGAGCTGGCGACAGTCCCTGTCGACGACCTCCGGCCACTCGTCGGCGCTGTCGACGACGACGACGACGACGATACCGCGCTGCCAGCGGGCCAACTGGCAGCGCAGTCGACCCGGGATGGCGATACTGGGAACAATAATGACAGCGATGAGTACGCGGCACCGACGTCGCTCGCGGTGGACGACGACGACGAGCAACTGCGCGCAGTCAACCACGCCGCCAGGGCCAGTCGCCAAAAGGGCTACTCACTCGACTACGACCGAGTACTGGAGAACTTTCGCTATGAGGGCTCGGTCAGGAGGAAGACGCTGCTCAAGCGCGGCAAGAGGGTCCTGGTGAGTTGCAAGTTGCACTGGGAGGAGACCCAGCGGGACAGGGGCGCTCGGTCGGCACGCGGCAAGAATCGTCGAGTCGGATGGTCTGGATTCCGTTGGGTGGTGTGGGCTTGTCGAGCTTGCCGAGTGGGGGTGGACCCCAGGTCAGTGGCGGATCCAGGGGTGGGGGGAAAGGGGGAATTCCCCCTCCCGAAATCGGAAATCTTGGGGGGGGGGGACGGGGGAAAGGGATAGGCGGTGGGAGAAGAAACGCGCCTAGTGGGCCTAGTTTTCAGCATAAAATTGCTTGTAGGTGGTCGAAAACAGCAAAATTTTCGCTTGAGGCGCCTTTTATATTCGTTAATCGTCAAAAATGGACCGATTAGGTGTCCAAACCACTGCCAAAATGGCCCAACATCCAAAAAGTTCAACATCCAAAACCCTCTACAAAATCCCTCCCCCCCTCCGAAATTTTTTCTGGGTCCGCCTGTGCCCCAGGTACGTGTATGCTGACCCCCCTCTTCTCCCCCCCCTACCACAACTGCAGGCAGAGACACTCGCAAATATTCACTTTTTGCACAGCGGTGGGGCTTTCACCCACTCCCCAAAGGGAGGCACCTGGCCCAGCTGGTTGAGCGTTTTCGCTTGCCAGCCAGTGCCCTGCTGCCATCAGTTGTACACTGACTACACAACTCTTTAACTCCTTTGTTCTTTAGCTCCAAATTGCTCTTTAGCTGTCACCATGGACCCGCTTCTGGCTGTGTCTGAGCGGCTCCGATCTCTTCTACTTCCACACGAAACTTTGGCCCACGCGCTACTATCACGGCGACATAAGCACGGTCCGTCACAGCGTGCTATTTCGGTGTGTTTTTTTTGGAAAACACGATGGTCGTATTGCAGTACAAACGTCGAGCTTGCAAAGTGCGCTCGGTCAAAGACTGGATGGTCGTGCTGGTGGAGGACCAACCCAACTGCTTCCAGCTGCAACAACCCTCTCTGGGTACGGTAGGCGTATGCAAATTTGCGAGTGGAACAGAATGAGCAGACGGTGGTTATACACAGTGGCTAGGAATGATCCTATCATTCGAAGCAGTACATTGTCATGCCGTGTGTGTGTGTGTGTCTGTGTGTGTGTGTGCGTGTGTGTGTGTCTGTCTGTCTGTGAGGGAGGGGGCCTCTGACAGGGTCAATAAACGAGTTCTGAGACTTGGGAACCCCCTCCCGCATACCTGTAACCGGATCTGGCATGGTGGGGGGGGGGGGGGTTCCGTGGCGAAGTTTGGGGGAATGAAAATTATTTCACCTAAATGGTGTGGTGTCTAAATAGATATTTTGGTGAAAAATGGTGAGGGATAAACAAGGTGTGTATGCTTGGTGTGAGGGTACGTTGGGCCATAGCTCCCCCAGTGGCACTATTGTAGTAGTTACGGTATTGTGAGAGCGGCTCTTAAAAGTCTGAGCATTCCATTCCGTTTTGTTATCGTTATTTATTCCTCATTAAAATGTGTTAAAAATCCCTTGAAATTCAGGCATTGTCTACCGTTTTCAATGCCCGGATTCCCGTGAAGCGGAAATGTGGGTGAAGTGCATCAGCGAGACTGTTCAATTGCTCAATCTGACGCAGTCTCCACCCCGGAACCTAATCAAGTTCGAGTAATTAGCTAATTAAGCGAACGCCAATTGTACGCATGATATGAAAAAAATTGAAAGCGCTTAGAAAGAACTGCTGGTGTAGGAATACAGCGCGAATCGTTTGGGCTTTAGAAAAGATGACTGGGGCTTCCATAAGAACTGCAACAAGAGTGAGTATTGTGGATGTTTATAAGGTGCGTACACACTGTGCTGAGTAGGCAGATGTAATGTGTAATATGCAAGTGAAGCGATGTGCTATGGGAAAGGCCAAGGGCGGGTGCGGTTGGTAATTTCGTTGTTGGTACCATTGGACTGCAGCAATAACTGATTTTGTCTTTGAAACATTTTTTACACGCTTGAGACAAAAATAGTGCCCCCCCCCAGTTCCAGGTATGGCATACGGTCGTGGGAGATGGGATGGGGGGGGGGAGGGGCTGGAACCCAAAGAGATTGGGGGGGGGGCATTCTGCTGAATCGAAAAAAAATTCACCAAAAAATGGGGCCAATTGCTACTTTCTGTTAAAATAGGGAATTTGGTATGATGCGCTACTATAAATTCTGTAGCTTGCCCCCTCCCGTCACATGTATGGAAAAGCGACCAGTATGATACGCTAGCTAGCTAGCAGTTAGCTAGAAGGCGCTTGAAAGGGAATGATTAACTGAAGAAAGTAACATTTTAACCTACATTTTTTTGTTCTAAATTCGAAATTCCGCACCCGTCCACTTGTGTGCAGTACTCTCCCCTCCCCCATGTGGTGCTCTATGCTGCGTCCCTTCACCGCCCATAATTGCCGCGCTGCTTTTGCGTGTTGTCAGTGCGTACACGGTAGCTGTGGGCTTAGCGTACGTGCGTGCGTGCATGGAACAGTTGTACACTACGCTCGCCCACCTCTCTGGCGGCGCAAGCTGGAACAACAGCGTAATCATCATGGTCTCAAGAAATGATAGTTAGCCGCCACAAAACGCTGGTAATAGTGTTTGCCATACGATTAAGCAGAAAACGATTTGTAGGTTTGCACAAAAATTGCTATTTTTGCGGTAGAGAGCACATTAGGACTGTAGCTGGTCGGACACATGACTGGGGCCCCAACGGATCTTCTACCCCCCCCCCCCCGAAGTTTGAAATTCTTTCAACCTCTCCGGAACGAAAAAATTGCACGTTTTGTGTCCTTTTATTGTTTGGATACCATAAAACACCAAAATAGTGCATTTGAATCCTATATCCTTTTGGGACCGGATGCGGACCCCCTCCCTTGGTCTGATGTCATATGCGCCTTCTGTAAATCCTATAATTAGCCCCCTCCCTGGGCCTAATTGTGTCGTTCCAGCCAAAGGAGGGTGTCTACTTACAGGGGGGGGGGGCTCATAAACTGGAAGGGTCGATGTGTGGGGAGCTTTGTGGGTGGAAAGACGCGTGGAGGCGATTTTTAAGGGAAAATGACACTGTGCACATATTATGATACACTCCAACACAGTCTCACATGCACATGTACATACATACACATACGCGACCATACATACATCCAGACATAGAAAATTTTGCCTTTCAGGCGATGACCGATTTAGGGAGGGGACATAATTATAGGGGTGGGGGGGGCTTAAAAACAAAGTGGTCTTTGGAGGGTGTATAATTATAGGGGGCTAAATTTGGGGTTTACAGTATGCCGGTGTTTGGTTGGGGGTAGACGACTACCTAAGTGTAAAATTCACATTTTTTTAGTGAAAACTGCGCTACATTTAGTCAATCAGCGCAGTGGATGTGGCCAAACGCGTATTGTTTGTAATAGCTCTATGCAGGCGCGATCAAACGAAGCATAAGTTGTTTTTTTCGTACAAAACGCTCTGACAATTGTGTATTGGTCCGTAACTCCCTGTGTACTGTCACGAGCTCTCCTTTGCGAGTCTTCTAATTGCTTTCCTCAGCCAAGGCATCTTTCCTTCTGGCGTCCCTAGCAGCAGGTCTCGACCCCACAGGCCATACCACCTAGAGAACAGGAGTTGTGTACGAAATATCAGAACCAAAATTCAGTATTTGTTGTAGCGTAGCACGATTTTTTCGAGCTCTAGTCACACGTCTGAAATGGGGTCCCCTCCCCAATCTAAGGTCATTTCAACCTGTCTAAAAGAAGAGTGTTTTGCGTCCTTTTGGTGTCTTTTATTACCATAAACCACCAAAATAGCGATAATTCCGCACCATTTTCACCAAACAGTACCCACAACCAAAGGCTATTTTGGTGCAAACTATAACTACCTATGTATCCGAGCACCCCCCATCAAAAAGTGCAAAACAAAAAGCGAACAGAAAAGCATGAACTATGAACAATACCGTACACGCCAAATAGCAGGCCTCCCAGGTGATAGGCGTGGTCCACGACTTGGGACCGCGTGATTAGGCCTAGCACGTTGAATACGATCAACGTCATGAGGACCTAAAATTGTCGAGCCTTAGTCGAGGCAAGGAGAGGCATGGGCGGAGTATGGCCT
>JASAMY010002612.1:0-47686 GCA_030248085.1 Paralinhomoeus sp. GSCO2_6
TCCGATAGCGCCAGAGGCACTATGCCTTTCAATCTCTCGTTACTCGATGCACTATATATACAATCATATACCTAACAGTACTTCTGCCCCCCGGAGCTTTGGAGTGGGGCCTGACGTACACATCAATATTTTGGTGTTTTATGGGAAAAAATGTCTCTGAACACCCTCTCACTTCGTCTGAGCGCCCACTTTTCTCATTTTAGACCAGTCGAAAACACTAGGAATATTCTGGTGGGTTCATTTACTTCCAACTGGGACTTTCAGTTACCATAAATCTTTCAATAGTGCCCTGGGACACTATACTTTCAACCTCTCTACTATTGGAATAGTATTGCGTTTCTTAGACGATTTTAACAGTTCAAAGTACCTGAAATGTCATTCATTGATGGCTGTAGCTGTGTACACACCACTTATACGTTAAGTACTGCTGGATTTCTGTCCCTGTATAACGCAAATCGTATGGCACTTCTTGTCTTGCCCCAGGGGCACTATCGTATTACCGTAAACCCATTAATTAGCCCCCTATAATTAGCCCCCCCTCCCTATAATAATACACCCTCCCAAGACCACTTTGAGTTAATAAGCCCCCCCCCCCCCTATAATTACGCCCCATCCCCCAAAATGGACCATCGTCTAAAAGGCACATGTTTCCATGTCTGGGTGTATGTATGGTCGCGTATGTGTGTGTATGTACACGTAGATGTAGAGACTGTGTGGAGAGTGTCGTTAGAGTGTACCAACGTGTGTGCACAGCGCCCTTGTCCCAGAAAAATCGCCTGCACGCGCCCCTCCGCCCACTCAGCTTCCCACCCATCGAAACTTCCAGTTTACAAGCCACCTCTATAATTAGCCACCCCCCTATGATTATACACCCTCCTAGAGCTCGAACAAAACAATTAGCCCCCCGGGGGGGGCTAATTATAAAGTTTACGGTATTTGCGGTATATGAAGAGCAACTGTGTTCTAGGACGCGATTGAATTCCTGGAGACGACGGACGCGGGTCCCTGCTTCGGGCACCGACGTCGGCGGCCCGGCGCCGACTTCTCGGCCGAGGAGTCGACCGTCGACGGCAAGTCACTGACGACGACGACGACGACAGCGACAGCGCAGCCGACGGGTGCCGAAGTCTATCACAAGGAAGACGCATCGGACACGACCTAATCAACTGGCATCTGGCAAAATTCCGACGCGGACGGCGTGGCCAAGCCGCCTCCGTCCCCCAACGCTACACACTAGTCGGTTGTGGGTGGGCTGGGCAGCAAATTTGTTTCTCGAATTTTCTTTTGCTCCCCGGACGTATTTTGGTGCGTTGTCAAGAGACCGTTGTTGTTCCGCTAGTGTCCAGTGAATTCATCCGGTTCGTTGCGTGTTGTTAGTTGCACGACGACGTCCTTTGAGTCAGATTCGTCTCACCGGTGATTGTCTGTTGGCGTCGCTGTCCCCTCTCGTCACGTGCAGCGACGTGTCTATCTACTGGTTCCTTGTTGTGCCGTCTATTTTCATGACCACGTCTGCTGTGCTAAGCGCGTGCCATGTGGAGTCGCGCGCGAGTTTACTCATGAGGATTTTTCGTGCGTCAAAAGTCGACGGAACACGTTGTTTTGTTACAAAATCGAATAAATACCGGAAGAAAGAAAAAATAAAATGTTGTCACTGTAGGTTGTGGTCCGTTCCGCTACTCGGCGTAAACCGTCAGCTCTGGTGCCGTCTCTCTGACACCAGTTTGTGCGGCCAGCTGCTGCTCGTGATCGACAGTGGCAGGCGCGTCGCGTTTCTCGCAGTGGTCGCAGCCACCTGCGGGTCGACACGGCTATTTCAATGTTTATCTCGTCGAATCTCAAAATCCTAAAGGGGGTATCACCTGTTGCGCCTAGCAGACCGCCTCGCCCAACGGGGCCAGGCAGCCCTGACAGGCCCTCATTGCCGCGCTCGCCTTCCGGTCCACGCGGGCCCCGCGCTCCTCGTAGACCCGGCCGGCCATCCGGCCCTGCCAGTCACGACAACTGTCGACAATTGCCCAAGAGAGCGTCGATCAGACAGGGTGGTCACCTGGCCGTCCAGTCGGCCCTTGAGGCCCTGCCCGTCCCGTCGGACCCCGGGGTCCCGGGGGCGCGCCGTTCAGCACCTTGCCAATGTCGCCCTCGGGCCCGACGAAGCCGGGCGGTCCCTGGGTGCCGCGGTCGCCCTGCGGCCCCGGCGGCCCGTCGCGGCCGGGCTCGCCAGGAATTCCGCCGTTGCCGGGAGCGCTGCAAGTTCGACAACTCGTCGCGCCTCTCGAGGCAGTGGGCCGCCGTCAGTAATTACTGCCTTTCGTACCCGGCAAAGCCTCTCGCTCCCTTGTCGCCCGGCAGCCCTGGTGGTCCGGGTGGCGCCGGCGGGCACTAGAAGCCGAAACGTTGTCGACCTCAACCCGCAAAGACATTTCGGCACCTTTTGGCACGCGAGCTCCTCGGCAGATGGAGGGTCAACGTAGCGTCCATGTCGACCAGGATTGCCGTTGGCACCCATTGATCCCGCCGCGCCTAAAGCAGACGTTTTTATACGTCGGCATTCAGTCAGACTTCAATCAGTTTCAGTATCGGAATGACGGCGCTCGAGAACAGACGCAAACACAGATCAAATTTCTGATTTCTGATCACAGATTTCTGTGTGCTTTGTTACTTTGATACTTCCTGTAAATTCCAAATGTTATAATTCGAAAACGTTGTTGAACTGCGGCAAATTGGATTTGAAGTTCGACCGAACGCCCACCTACCGGCCAGCCCGTCTTCGCCTGGCTTGCCAGGCCGCCCAGGCGGTCCGACGCTGCAAGTGCAGCCTGGAACGCATCGGTCAATCCGCATCGACTTCATCGTGCACATAGCGAACGCAGGCACGCACAAGTCGTTCCTGGGGCGCCTGACGTTGAACCGGCGGAGCCCACGCCATACCCGAGCGTCCTCCTCGCTCGTCGTCCTTCCGTCGACGTCGCGGGCTGCTGCTCCGACAGACGGCGCCACGTTTCGGCGCTCTGCGCCTGGGGCAAAACCGTTGTCTGGTCTCCAGCACGCCCAAATAAAAAGAAACACAAGAAAAAACGCACTCTGCACGCGTGCACGTCCTCGAGCAGCATCGTCCTCTGGCGCACGACGTGCAGGTGCGCGAGCGGCAGCACGAGCGCGCAGACAGCGAGGCAGACCGTCGACACCGTCGTCGTCAGCACCGTGACCCCTAGCTCCGACTTCGGCCACATTGCGAGAGATTTTCAAGGCTGGACTACGCTGGAAATGAGGAGTGGACGGCGCCCACTGCTCCCTGCCGGCGAACGGGCGTCCCAGAGCGTCACCCCTGCCGCGCCGGTGACCCAGTAGCCGGCCCGTTGGTTGTAACAATTATTTGGAACTTGCAATGTGTCGTAGTGACATGAGACAGCAGCGGGTGTGGAGTATGTCGACGACAACGCGCTACTTGTCAACGTGTAGACGTGTGTGACACTGTTGCGCACGCTGATCGTGCACACTGGACGCATGTGTCAGCTCTTGTAAGGTCACTTTTCACTTGTAAGATTTAGAAGAGATCACTTTTCCAGAAAACATGGCCGCATGGCTTGTGTGCGTGCCTAATCTCCGCTCGTATAGCATCCTTGAGTACGGTAGCGTAGATAAATACGGTTCAGGTGCCTGTATATCTTCTGAAGATCGCTTCAAGTGGGAACGAAGCTGTCATGCAAAGCATCGATCGGGTTCGACAACACCGATACTGGAAGGTCGTATTGAGACGTGGCGCGCTGCCATGGGACATGCGTTTTGTTGGAGACCACTGTTCCAATTTGATTGTACCGTGTTTTTTGGCTCCTATTGTTGACGTGAACACCATCTGCTGTATGTTGTTGCATGTATACACTAATCATGACGTTGTTTGCTTCTGCACGTAAAGCATTCGCCAGGAATCCAAGCGTGATGATCACCGTTGTGTACATGGCTGAGTGCGTACACACACATACCGAGTAGCGATATAATTGTAGGTACACATGCGACACATAAAACATACACTGAAAGCTGATGTATGTGTAGCTACTACCGACCCCTGACCGCGTCGTCAGGGCGCGCCTTGTCACTAACGGCTGATTTACAATTAACGGTCTTCCGCTCGGTCTCGGTCTCGGTCTTTCCATGCCAAACAGCAAAGACCGATTCCGATAGAAAGATGAGACTTAGCGACGGGTGCTGGTGGCAAGCGAGTGATAGTAGTCGTCAGAACGGGTCCTCATAAAGCTCCTCGATCCGGGGACTGTTCTCGGCGGCGATCGCGTCCTGCTCCTTCTCGAACTTGAGCCGCTCCTCGTGCTTGCGCCTCCGCCGGTCCGCCTCCTCGGCCGTCTGGTGCGGATTGAGCGCCGCCTGCGCCTGCGTGCTCGTCAGCCGGCGCTTCTCGAGCAGCAGCGCGCTCGTCGCCTCCTCCACGACCGCGCCCACCAGCCGACTCCAGGTCTGCTCGACGAACGGCGCCGCGTAGCGCGTCGGCGCCGGCCGGCGGCCGGGCGGAGCGGCCTTCTCGGCAGCGTCGAGACGGCGCTCGCCCTGCAGATAGGGCAGGACGCGGGCCAGGAAGTGCGAGTGGACTTCGTCCAAGAGCTGGCGCGTCGCCTCGGCCGTCGCCGGCTCGAGCAGGAACTGGTACTGGGCGTGGCCGCGGCCGTACTTGCGCGTCACCTGCCAGCCGCCCAGCGTGTTCTCCATGAAGCAGAGCGTGTTGATCAGCTGAAGGAGTCCAGCTCGGCTGCGCACACCGAGAGCGCCGGGGCGGAGTATGGCTTACTAGTGTTAGAGAATCGGCCTCGTGCGCGCACGGTTCTAGGTTCGATTCTTGATGGATCCACTGGATCGAGGACTTCCCCTTTCGATGAATTTTCTCGTGCTGTCGCTGCTCTAGATTACAGGCGGCGATCTTACTTACCGTAAACCCTATAATTAGCCCCCCCCCCCCGGGGCTAATTTTTTTCGTTCGAGCTCTCGGAGGGTGTATAATTATCGGGGGGGGGGGCTAATTATAGGGGGGGGCTTATAAACTGGAAGTGTCGATGAGTGAGAAGATGTGTGGGCAAAAAGGCGCGTGGAGGCGATTTTTAAGGGAAAAAGGCGCTGTGCACACACGTTGGTACACTCTAACACACTCTCACACGGTCTCACTTGCACGTACGCGTACATACATACACATACGCGACCATACATACACACAGACATGGAAACATGTGCGTTTTAGACGATGGTCCATTTAGGGAGGGGGTGTAATTATAGGGGGGGGGGGGCTTATTAACTCAAAGTGGTCTTGGGAGGGTGTATTATTATAGGGGGGGGGCTAATTATAGGGGGGGGGGCTAATTATAGGGTTTACGGTATGTATGTTTTTGGCTAATTACGCGGCTCTAGACAGGAAGGCGTCATGGAGATGGGCATGCTATGTATCTGGGCCATCCACGGCCTCCTAGCGTTGCCCCTAATCCGACAACAAGAACATCCGAGTGGTCCGACGGACCTGGTCGAAGAACTCGACGAACTGTGCGCAGAAGGAGCCGAACTTGGGCGCGCGCGCCGCCTCGGCCCTGGGCACGCGGTCGATGCGGAACTCCTCCTTGAGCGTCGGCAGGACGTCGGCTGCCTCGAGCAGCGCCTCGGTCGCCACGTCCCGCTTCGCCGCCGCTGGCTCCAGGCGCGACCAGGTGTCCCGGAGCAGCTGGCGCTCCTTCTTGCTCAGCCTCTTGAAGGGGTTCTGGTCCTCGCGCTCGAGCGCCGGCGCCGCGGGCGTCGTCGACACGGACGGGCCGCCGACCGCCGACACCGCCGTCTGCGTGCCGCCGCCCGAGTTGCCGCCTGAGTTCGGGCCGCCCGGCCGCGCGCATCCGTTGCCCATGAGCAGGCTGGACAGCAGGAGACTAGAGTGCGACGCGCGCCGCCGTCGTCTCCGTCTCCGACGCGCGACTCGAATCCGACAGGCGTCGGGTTGCTGGGACGACGGCCCGAGTGAGAAGCCGCCACAATAGGGACACGGCCGTCTCGGCCCATTACGCAATCCACACAGCCGCTGCCTGGCAACAGCGCGCGTCTTCTAGGGCTCCGACGGACGAGGCTGAGCACAATAAATCGCGCCTTTTTCCGGGACATTGCCGACAAGTGCGGCGAGGACACGCATTGAGAGCATCTAAAAAGGATCGTTTCGCACGCATTCAGTTCAAAACGAACCAAATCACAAAGCTCTTTACGCTGTACGTTGATGCAAGTTTGAGGGGTCGTTTCAAAAGCAATCACGAGTGCAGCGGTAGAGAAAAATCGATTGCCTCCACCCTCCCACGCGTAGTTACGGTACCTGCGTACGCGTAGTTTGCAGCTTCCCCATGGGAGGCTGCTGGCATAACATGAAGTGAAATTCCCCCACGTCATTAACGAACGTGTTTTGCCGCAGGGCTAATTGACGCGGCTTGAACCGCAGAAACGCGGACCATGCTCGTGACTACTGAACTGGGTACATGCGCGCGTAATTGGTGCGGGATCCCAAACCGGAAGTGTATGCTACATATGGATTTGTCTTGTCTAAGTGTCGAATCTTGCACAAAACGTTGTTTAATCGTCAGCTAGGTCAGAATGGATTAGAAAATGTTTGAAAAAAAAATAGTGTATACAGTAGCCTATAAAAAAGGGAAGAAAGCCCATAGACCCAAAAACGAAAAAATGAAAAATGTTCCTATGTAGCTGTACCAGCGGACAGCGGCTAAACGTGCAAACGAAGAAGGGAAGAAACGCATCCTGATCAAGCACGCACGCACGCACACACGCACGCACGCACGCACGCACGCACGCACGCACGCACGCACGCACGCACGCGCGCACGCACGCGCGCACGCACGCACGCACCCACGAGCGCGCGCACGCACGCACGCACGCACGCGCGCACGCACGCGCGCGCGCACGCACGCACGTCCCTTGGAGTGTTTGCTACTCTAGAACGTAGAGTGTCGCTTTAACAGCTTCCAGAGAATTTGACGCGTGTAGTACACGTGCTGCGATTCAAACAAATTCTCGCCCGTTTTCTGGAACACGGCTCACGGGGGAAAACGGATTGGGTTAATTAGCAGAAGCGGCCGGCCGACGCAACCTTCTCGTCGGGGCGAAGGGCGAACCAATGGGCAGCCACGGCCCCTCTTATCGCTTCGTCGCACGCTTTGCTGTCGCTTTGGCACGCAGCGCCAAACTAGAGCTCGACACGTCGGCCATCGTTCTGAGTTCTCCCTCCCCTCCCATTCTGCGCACTGGCACTGGTTGTCCAAGCAGCGTCCAAGCCAGCCGCAGTCGTGCAAGGTTGTTCCATTGTTCGATCGTTTACAGACGGACCGAGTTTGGCGAGATGTTGTTTCTCCCGGACGGCACACAGTCTGCAGCAGTCGTTTTACAGCTGGCCGCCGCTCGACGACGCTGCTAATCTCAAGAGAGTTGTCGGCAAACAGACGACGACGACGACAAACCCCTCCCCACTGCTGCTGGTTGAAGAAACGGCCTGAAATGCCGAGCTAAAGGGGCTCAAAAGCACCCGTTTTTCCATTCGTCCAGTTCAGCTCAACATCCGATGAAGCAGCTCGCCTGGCAGCTGGCGATCCTCCTCGCCTTGCCGTCAGGTGCGTTCGCTCGTGGGTTGCGGAATGGTGACGAATTTTGTATTGGCGAGGCAATGACAATGACGAATCATGTACCTCGACAGTCAATCTGAGCGATTTGAGGCTCGGCGGGCGGGCGTCCGCTGCCGATACCGATCGTCAGCGGCGAGAACTTTGTCTACGAGGCGCATCTCCGCCTCCGCTGGCGTCGGACCAGCTCAGTCCAGGACGGCCACCGAAGTCGGCCGCTCTATTTCAACGTCGACAACCAGACGTGGTTCGCTCTCCATTGCCAACAACCGCACGTGGAGATGATCGCAATGGTTGAGACTCTTTTAGGTTCTGGCGAGAAATGAAAGAGAGCGCGCCCTGCGGCCCCGTGAACGTTTGGCCTGGCGACGTCGACCTCGACGACATGGTCGTCGGCGACGGCCTCCACAAGAACGTGATCACCATCAACGGACAGAGGTGTTTCGTCTGTGTGTGTGTGTGTGTGTGTGTGTGCGCTCAGGTGTGTGTGTGTGTGTGCGTGCTCAGGTGTGTGTGTGTGTGTGTGTGCTGGTGTGTGGGCGCGGGACCTGTCTCTGGTCACACGTCACCAACTGCTGCTATTGAGAGACGAGACCCAGTCAGCCCGAACCTGCAGGGCGGGCTCCCCTGGGTTCCCCAATGACGGAAAGCCGAAGTATTCACGTCAGTTCTTCAGTCCCGGTCCGGCACTGGTGGTGCCGGTCGGCGCGTCGGTGGTGCTGCGAGTGACGAACGAGCTGGTGTCGGAGGGCGTGACGCTGCACATGCACGGCCTCGACAACCGCTGGTTTATGGACGGCGTGGGCGGCCTCCAGCAGTGCCCCATCGCGGCCGGCTCCACCTTCACATACAGGTCGGTTTTTTCTTTCTTCATTTTGATTACTTTTTCGATAGATGCGCAAGCACCGACATACAGCACGTTGCACGGGTGTTGGGCCAAAGCCCCAGAGCCGGCCGACGCCGAAGCAATGTCGTCCCTTGCTTACGATCGTTGGCCCGCCCCCCCTATCCGGCCGCAGTACCGACCGCCCCTGCATCGCAGGTTCCGCGCCGACCGCGTGGGCACGCACTTCTACCACGGGCACGCGGCCGAGCACTTGGGCGACGGTCTGGTGGGGCCGCTGGTCGTCGTCGAGCGCGACCGTCGCATCGAGCTGCCGATCGGCCGGGCGGTCGACAACCCGGCCGTGGAGTTCGCCCTCTTGCTCGAGGACAAGCGCACGGAGCCGACGCACGCGATGCTCGACGCGTACCTGAACGAGCGCGACGGCACCTGGCGCTACGCGCGTGGCCTGGACAACACGACGCACTGCTACGTGACGCCGCTGACGTTCGATGGAGCCGAGGTGGGCGGCGGCACGCCGCTCAGCGCCATCACGCTCAACGGCATCGGCTGGCACAACCAGCAGGTTGGTCGTCCTGCAGTGTCGATGGTGACTGTTGTTGTTTTTTGTTGGTTTAGGGGCAACGCTAGGAGACCCATATACACAGCATACCCATCTCCATGACGCCTTCCCGTCTAGAGCCGCACAATTAGCCAAAGACACTCGAAAGAACGCCATCTGTAATCTAAGGCGGCGACGGCACGAGGAAATCCTCGAAAGGAAGTCCCCGATCTAGTGGTGGATCCATCAAGAATCGAACCCAGAACCGTGCGCGCAAGAGGCCGACTCTCCAGCACTAGGCCATACGCTGGTCGCCGACGGCAGCAATCGCAGTCCTCAGATATTTTTCAGGACATCAAGACGAGACCCGAGCAGATCCCCACCGACACGTACGTCGTGTCGCCCGGAGAGGACGTACTCTTTCGCGTCATCAACGGCGGCACCGCCTTTCCCCTGGTGCTGCGCGTCCAAGGTGTTCTCAGCCAGTGAGAGGCTGGCGGATTGCCGAGTTGTCGCGACCTGGTTTGCAGAGCACCAATTGTGGGTGGTGGCCGCGGACGGCTCTCGGCTGAAGCCGACACTGGCCGACGCGCTCGTCGTGCAGTCGGGCGAGCGCTACGACCTGCTGCTGCGCGCCAAGAGGGCGCCGCGCCGCAACTCCTACCTGATGCAGGTGGAGACGCTCGTCTACCACGACCGCCTCTCCACGCCCATAGAGTCCCTCAAGGCGGTCGGCGTCGTCCGCTACAGGTCGACGGGCACAGGTGAGTGCTCGCCGCACCCACCGCAAATACCGTAGACCATATAATTAGTGGGCGCTAATTGTGTAATTCGAGCCGCAGGAGGGGGGGCATACCTGTAACTGGGGGGGGGGGGTGGGGCCCCCGCACAATTTTTCCAACACCCACCCAACTCCCCCCAACCCCCCCCCCCAGAATTCTCCCAAGGGATTTTCACTGTCTAAAACGATAAAAGTGAGTAAATGTTGGTGTATTTCAGTGCTTTTCAGTGTTATATGACCATAAAACAGCTAAATAACACTGTTTAGACCTTATTTATACCCATTTTTGACCAAAAAGTACCAGTATAACTCAAAAATGGCCGGCTACCCCCCCCCCGCTTTTTGCTCCAGCCCCCCCCGCCCCCAAAACGTGCGTTCCACCCCCCCCCCCCCCTCTACCAGACCCGGTTACAGGCATGGAGGGGGTGGGGTGTAATTATAGGGGACAGAGGGCTAAATAGAAGAGGGAAACTGGAAGGCTCGATTTGTAGGGAGCTTTGCTGGCGCAAGGAGGAAATTTTTTTTAGAAAAAAATACTCTGCGCACATACGTCGTACATTCTAACACACTCCCACGCACACATACACGTACATGTGCATACATACACCTACGCGACCATACATCGAGTGTCCATGGAGACGCAGAACTAAATACAGAGGCGGACGAACGGCTGCGCTGGGCGGACGGCTTCTGCGAGGGTCGGCGCCGCTGCCTGGTCGTCGGCTGCCCCTTTTTGCAATTTCCCACAGCGTTCCCCTACGACTGCGTTACGGCCGAACAGCTACAGGTGCGACGCCTAAGACCAAACGTACAACGCTAGCGGCTGTGCATGCAGAGTCAAAGAGCCAACGTCGACCCCGACTTGACCAGGGCGTACTACCCGCCGGAGCAGCCTTTCCAGGAATTCATCTTGAACATGCACAGCACGAAGGCGATGAACCAGTTTCTCTTCAAGCCACCGTCGGCGCCGCCATACTTTTATGAGGTGCCAGTGCAGTGCCGTCGGCTGTGCGTCATACAATTATCAGACGGAAATGACGCACAACACGCGCTGTAGGGTCGCGAGTCGCTCGTGACGACGCCCTGCGATACAGAGGGCAAGCAGCCTTGCTTCCACCACCTGCAGATCCAGCCAGGTTTGAGATACCGCTCCGAAATCTGCCGCGCACTCGACAGAGCTTTGCAGGCGCGGTGGTCCAGTTGGTGTTGGCCGCGGCCGGTCCGCGCTCCTTTTCCGGGCACCCATTCCACGTGCACGGCCGTCACTTTCGGCTCATGAAAGTCGGTGGGTGACGAAACGAAAAAAATCGATATATCGATTTTTGCCGCTGTTTGACACACACACACACACACACGCACACACACACATACGCACGAACGCACGCACGCACACCACCACGCACGTGCCCACAAAACCGTTCAGGCTACGGCGTGTACAACGAGACGACCAATTACGCGACGGCAACGAGCCCCGACCTGCGATGCGAGGGACCCAAGTGCGAGACGGTCAGATGGTCTGACCCCCGCTGGTCTCAAGGTCGACTGCCTGGCATGAATCTCATGGACCCTCCAGAGAGGGACATGGTTCGTCCTCATCAAGGACACGAGTTTTGGTGTTGTTGCGCTTGGATTGTGGGCGTTCATGGATCATACACCATAAATTCTCTGACGTTGTTTCAACTCTCAGCTACCCATTGCACTTGGGTGAGAGGTAAAATTGGACAAGGACACTATTGTAGAACTTTTGGTGGAACTAGCCGCTTCAACTCAGGACTCCTGCTTGCAAAGTGCTCCAAAGGGTTCAATATCAATATTTTCATGTTCTCAGGATGACTCATCATCAATACGGTGTGTCATAAAATCGTGCTGCGAATGCTCAGTGAGAGCAACAAGACAAATCTGTAAAGTGCTGCATCAAAAAGCCAAAGGAAGTCAACCAATGCAACCAATGCACTTCTGCAATACAGGAAAACGTTCCATCCTTTTTTGGTGTAACTCTTTGATTCAGGAATTACATACCGGTATCCTTTAATTGTACTAATTGGGGCAAAACGCAATTGTTGCGACCGCGTCCACTGCATCCAAAAATGTGAAGCCTAAGCCTAAGTGAAGCCTAAGCCTAAGCAAGGCCTAGAGTGAAGCCTAAGCCTGAGCATAAACATATGCCTAAGCATAAGCCTGTGCTAAGCCTAAGCAAAGCCTAAAATTATGAAAATGTTCATTATATGCAGTGGACACAGTGGATGCTGACGCAACAACTGTTTGTAGCCCAAATTGGGCACAATACCATCTTGAGCAGACACACCATAACCCTTAATTAGCCACCTTGGGGCTAATTTTTCAAATTGGCCTATAGGAGGCAGCTACATTGTAATTGTACTGGGCTAATTATGGCAGGTCCTAATAATTGGTTTTACTTTGGGAATAGCTTACTATTTGCTTGAATTATGAGGTTATTTTCTGAAGATCAGCATGGTTGCTTACACTTGCCCAATCCATCCAGAACAATGCATATCATATCAATCATATCAATAAGGGGGGACCCTTTTTGGGTGTCACCGGGTGTCACAATCCTGGGTGTCACCAGAGCCTAAAAGCAGGAGCCTAAGCCTAAGCAAATCCTAAGCCTAAGCAAAGCCAAAGCGAAGCCTAAGTAAGCCTAAGCGAGACTAAGGAAAGCCTAAGCAAAAGCCTATTGCATAAGCAGCCTAAGCTGCAGCCTAAAACTAAAAGAAAACAGACATGCGCAATTTGTGCCACATGCTCGATCAAACACGTATGCGCAGTTTGCATAACTCACGGATTACTGTAGCTTCATCAGTGCCACCCTTATTTTGTTGGTGAAATGAGCCAAGCAAGCTTCACACAAAATTTCAGCTCAATCCATCCAGCACATCTCTGTGCACTGTGTTGCAGACAGAACCCACAAACAGCCATACTACTGTAGAAAAAGATAATGCTCTATCTTGTCATTACTGTAGCAGATTGGCAACGAATGGCTGATTCATGATCAGCATGGTGGATTACATATGTTCATGCTATTTTCAACCTCAACTGGCAACATAAAAATTTGCAATTTGCATATTCAATGTGTCATATCTTGTGATTATGGTATTGCACTGGAAATTGGATGTGTGATTTGTGTTTTGTGTGGTTTTTTTTTTTATTGTATTTTACATTTTTATGTGGTTATTATGAAAATTTAATATAAAAATTGTGCATTATATTAGCATTCATATAAACATTCTCACACATGTTTCAGCTCAACAGCTGCTGCCATGATTGAGAAAAGCAGATTGAGGAATGTCTCTGTTTTTTGTGGTTTTTTTTTTTTTTGTGTTTTTTTGTTTTTGGCTTGCGCCATCAGTTTCAGCTCAAAAGCTGCTGCCATGATTGTAGAAGTAGATACTGTATGCAAATTCAATTTTAATGGTGCACTATAATTGCAATCACTTGGACATGCAGCACATTAAGTTTCAGCTCAACACAGCTGCTGCCATGATTGTAGAAATAGCAGATTGAGGAATGTCTCTGATGGTATGCTG
The DNA here is from genome assembly GCA_030248085.1 of Paralinhomoeus sp. GSCO2_6. Classification (NCBI taxonomy): domain Eukaryota; kingdom Metazoa; phylum Nematoda; class Chromadorea; order Monhysterida; family Linhomoeidae; genus Paralinhomoeus; species Paralinhomoeus sp. GSCO2_6. The sequence goes on from JASAMY010002612.1 coordinate 13,367, forward strand.
TAGTGGATACTGTATGCAAATTAAATTTTAATAGTGCACTATAATAGCAATCACATGGACATGCTGCACACCAAGTTTCAGCTCAACAGATGCTGCCATAATTGAGAAATAGCAGATTGAGGAATGTCTCTGATGGTATACTGTTGTGGATACTGTATGCAAATTAAATTTTAATAGTGCATTATAATAGCATCGCTTGGACATGCCGCACCCCAAGTTTATGATTGCTGTTGTTGGTGGTTGAGAGTTTCTCTGATGGTATACTGTAGTGGATACTGTATGCAAATTAAATTTTAATAGTGCACTATAATAGCAATCACTTGGACATGCTGCACCCCAAGTTTCAGCTCAACAGATACTGCCATGATTGAGAAATGGCAGATTGAGGAATGTCTCTGATGGTATGCTGTAGTGGATACTGTATAAATTATATTTTAATAGTGCACTGTAATAGAATACATGGAATTTTTTCCTCTTCTTGAATGAGAAATGGCAGCAATGTATATGGTAATGGATACCACTGCAAATTTGATTTGGGCAGTGCACTATTATAGCAAACATGTGGCATGTCAAAAATTTAGTAATCATCAAATTTTTTGTATTTCAAAGCTCAAATGATGGGAGCATTGGTTATGGTGTGGTAAATTAAAATATTTTTCCCATTAAAATTTTGGTATTTTTAGTATAAAGAAACACAAAGTCATATAAAGTAATAATAATCTATCAGCAAACTCTAATTTTTTGTATGTGTTTTTATAAATGATAGACACTTTGATTGTTTATTTTTGTTTTGTATTTTTTGGGATGTGTATTAGTGATCAGCGTGGTGTTTTTCTCTGTTGACATGGAAACTTTGATGTTAATGTGATCAATACTGGTACTGTATGGCGCAAATTCAAAATAATTTGATTTGGCTATTTTTCAGCTATCACAGGCAACACCCAATCCTGACCAAAAAGAATCAACTCAATCCAAGCAGCACAACGCTTGGGTTTGCGCGGACTTGTTTGGTGAGAATATGTACTTCTTATGTCTTCTATATGATGTCTGACTAAGGCACACCATTGCCCACAGGCACGGGTCGTCAGACATTTGGAAGAGTGCCAAATGCAATCAGCACGTGATAATCCATTGATAGGCAAGTCCTCATTTGAGGGTCCCCAATCAGCACGGAAATCAGAGGCTGAGGGTCCCTCAAGAATCAAACAGTTTTGTGAGCACAGGAGGCCGATTCTCTGCCACTAGGCCATCTACTGTGGACACAAGTGTCTGTTCCACTCTCTACACAGGTGATGGTGCCCCGGTTCGGCTACGCAGTGATACGTTTCAAGCCGACCCGGTCAGAGTGGTCCTTCATGCACTGTCACACGGCAGCGCACCACCTCAAGGGCATGGCGGTGGCCCTGAAGGTGGGCCAGAACAGGGACATGGCCACGCCCCCTCGTTCCTTCCCGCTCGGCTGCGGCGTTTTCGACCTGGCGGACGATGAGGGTTACGGATACCCTGAGAAGAAGCTCTAGGCACAAGACTGACTGACAATCAATAGTGCGACCTGGTGCACAGATCACAAGTCCCGTTCTCGGTGGTTGTCAGGATTCGTCAAGCGAAAGCAGTGCTGTGTTCACTCATCGAATATTGTGATCGTTTCTGTTTGTGATACTCCAGTGGGTGTGCAGCACGTCGAATTTTTCATAGGCGTAATTGTATACCGACTTACTGTAACCATGGATTGTTCCATGGGGACAAACCACAAAAAAAACAACCACCACCCACAAAAACACCACAACCCAAACAACCCCACCAACCCACCACACAACAACCAACCACACGAAACACCACCCCCCCCCCACCCCCCCCCCACAACCAACCCCCCCACCACCCCCAACCCACCCACACTCCCACCAAAACCACAACCAACCAACAAACCCACACAACAACCACACCCAACCCCCACACACAACACCCCCCCCACCCCACACCCCCACCCCACCCCCACCCCCCCCCCAAACACACCCCCCCCCCAGGGGGGGGGTGAATGGTAGCTATTCTTCAATACTCGTAAAGGCAACCAAGCGCTGTAAACAAAATGAGGTTCGTCGAGATTAGATGAGGCGAGGAGGGAAAGTGTTAGACCTTGCAGGCTACTGTACTTGCACCTGTACTGAACCTAAAGAGCACAGGTGCCTTAATGTACAATACAACTATGACTGAATGTGTAATGATTGATTGGACGATTCTTTCTACGTTCTACTCACCACGTACGCTTTCAAAATTCAAATTTCCGGCTCAAAATTCAAATTCTCTGCAGTGCGAGTGTGTGCAACAGTACAGTGCATGTGGATCAACGCAGTTTTTCGGCATATTCACCCCTGGTCAACAGTCAACAGTAGTTCGTTCTTCCACTCTATTCTATTCTATGCGATCGAGTCTGCAAATATACATTGGGCCGAAGTTCTGCGGCAGGAAGGGCGTGACGAGCGTGCCCAGCTTGCAGTCATCATGGAAGCGGAACACTGTTGACAGCGCCTAAACGCGCCTCCACGTCACACACCTGTAACCAGTGGCGTAGCCATGGGGAGGGGTATGGGGGGGGGTATACCCCTCCCCGAGATGGTGTGAAGCCCAAAAAATGCAACAGGGTCCACCCTGTTGCAAAAATGCCTGGGCGAAAGAAGAGAGAGAGAAAGCATTTTAGCTCGCTTGTAAAGCTAAAAATGCTCGAAAGTAGCTCAAAATAGGTTAAAATTTCTCGAAAATAGCCCAAAGTAGGCTCAAAATGCTCGACAGTAACCCAAAATAGGTTAAAGTTGCTCGAAAGTAGCCCAAAATAGGTTCAAAATGCTCAAAAGTAGCCCAAATTCTCAAAATTTTTGCCTGCGGGGCAACAGGGGGACCCTATTAAAAAGTTGGAAATCTGTGCCCCCTCCCGAAACCAAATCCTGGCTACGCCACTGCCTCTAACTCCAGTCCCCCAAGTCAAAAGTTATCCCCCAGAGACCAGAATTTTCCAGAGGGGCAATCTCAACCTGTCAAAAGTGACGTGTTTGCGTTCTGATGCGTGCTTTTGAATACAAGACACGGATAACGCCATCCTTATCCTAGTTTACGAAAAAGTACCTACCGTAAATCCTCCAATAGTGCTCCCAGGGCACTATACTTTTACCCTCTCTTTACAAGGGGGCACCATTGGAATTATATTGCGTTTCTAAAGTTCTAAAGCATTAGCAGTTCAAAGTACCTGAAATGTCATTCATTGATGGGTGTAGGTGTGTTCACACCACATATAGGTTAACTTCTGCTTGATCTGTGTCCCTGTATAACGTAAATTGTATGGTATTTGTTGCCACAGTGCACTATGGGGGGGGGGGTGCACCATTGAAGGATTGACGGTATCTAGATGCTATGATGCACAATTTCTCAATCATGGACACGGCCCACCCCCACCAGCGCTCGTTGTAATCGGACCCTGACCTGACCTGGTCCAAGTGTGGTTTGAGGTCGACGACGACGGCGTGGACGCCGAACCGTTGGCGGGCGACGCGCAGGGCGCGCTCCACTACCGACGCGTTCTCGAGCGGCGACAGCGTGCAGGTCGCGTAGACGACGCTGCCGCCCACCTTGACCGCTCGCAAAGCGTTCCTGTCGGTCGACCGACAGACACGATAGATAGGTGTCGACAGACAGACAGATGGACGAGGCACGACGGCCTAGTGGGTAGAGAATGGGACTCGAGATCGCGAGGTTCCGGGTCCGAGTCTCGAAGGAGTCGCTGGTGAAGACTTTCCTATGCAGGGGATTTTCTAACATCCCATTGCCCGAGACGGTAGGTGGCGTTGTCATGGACGTTCGTGGGTGCCCCATGGCCACTAGGCGTGTCTCAGATAGAAAGACGTCATTGTTTGGGCTGCTGACACGTGGTCCAGCTGTCCGAACAGCAGATTGTGGTCTCCTCTAGGAGATGTGGGCTCTTCTAAAGTCTGTGTCAAATGCTCGTGAACTGGAGGTTTTTTGGGAAACTCTCGAACGTGCTTGAGAATTAATTAAGAACATACTATATAGATGGATGGCCCAGCTAGAGCTCCGATTTCTACTGGCCCTTATTTGCAATTCGGAAACCACCCATCCCACAATTGCAACTGATACCAAAAAATCACCTTTTTACTGGAAGGACCTAGCTTGCTGAAAATTGCAGGATCGATAGGTACCCACAGGGCCATCTTTCACTCCAAAAATGGTTCAAATCGAATCGTACGTTTTTGAGATATGGCCAAAACAAAATTTCAAAAAACGTCAAAAATGGCCAAAATCGCGATTTTGCAAAAATCTAGGGGCACTTGTTAATATCTCGAGAACCGTACGCTGGATCAAAATGGAATGTTTTGCTCGCATGTAGTCCCGACCAAGACCTTTCCAATGGTATGCAAATTTTTGCTCTGGCTCCTTCCGTGGCGCTATTACGGTGCGATTTCCACTGTCGTTGGCAACGCACACTAAATTCGATGCCATTCAGGTGTGCTTTGATGGAATTGGCTGAAATTTGGCCACTATGTGCTCATGGCCGCCACGCAGTAAGTAGATTTTCAAATTTTTGATTGAACCTTCTTGTTTAGAGAAAACGCTAAGAAAGTGCCAGAGTCGGCAAGCACAAATTTTTGGGTTTTTTTGCTGTCTGTTTGATGTGTCATAAGTCACCGGAGAATGGGAGTAATGAACTCAAATTTGACATGCGTTTGGGCGGTTGCGTCCATTACACATTCCCTGACTTTCATTTGTTTCCATTGTAGGAGCACGGAGTTATAGTGCAAGCATTAGCGACACTGCACATAGTGCATTTCTATTGTCTTTCTATCTGTGGGATTTTGTCATGTTGACGCATGACAGCTCTTTTCTCTAACTTTGGGTGCACACACAAGCAACTGTGGCACTATTTGCGACTCATTGGCTAATGGCTTGAATCTGGTGCTAGTAGAATGAGTCAACTCAAAAGCCAAAAATTTGAGCTTGTCGACTCTGGCAGTTTCTCAGCCTTTTCTCTAGATGGGAAGGTGCAATATAAAAATTGAAAATGTACTTTCTGTGTGGCGGTCGTGGGCACATAGTGGCCAAATTTCAGACAATTTCATCAAAGCACACCTGAATGGCATCGAATTTAGTGTGCGTTGCCAACGACAATGGAAATCGCACCGTAATAGCGCCACGGAAGGAGCCAGAGCAAAAATTTGCATACCATTGGAAAGGTCTTGGTTGGGACTACATGCGAGCAAAACATTCCATTTTGATCCTTGCATAGGGTTCTTGAGATATTAACAAGTGCCCCTAGATTTTTGCAAAATTGCGATTTTGGCCGTTTTTGACTTTTTTTTTAATTTTGTTTTGGCCATATCTCAAAAACTTACGATTCGATTCGAACCATTTTTTGAGTGAAAGATGGTCCTGTCAGTACCTATCGATCCTGCGATTTTCAGCAAGCTAGGTCCTTCCAGTAAAAAAGGTGATTTTTTGGTGTCAGTAGCAATTGTGGGATGGGTGGTTTCCGAATTGCAAAAAAGGGCCAGTAGAAATCGGAGCTCTAACTGGGCTATCCACCTATATAGTATGTTCTTAATTAATTCTCAAGCATGTTCGAGAGTTTCCCAAAAAACCTCCAGTTCACGAGCATTTGACACAGACTTTAGTCAGCGGAACCAACAAGGCAAGGTAGAATTGACAGTTATGGGAGCCAACCCTCCACCGGGCCTCTCACTTGAAGTGGTCAATGATGAGTGTGGGGATCAGGACTATTTGGCGCGGACTTTTTGGCGCGTAACTTTTTGGCGCGGACTTTTTGGCGCGGACTATTTGGCGCATGGGACTTTTTGGCGCATGGGACTTTTTGGCGCATGAGGATTACATATTTGGCGCATGGTGATTTCAGGTTCAATAACTCTGAGTCTGTGCATGTAAACAGTAGCTGTCAAAAGTGGTCAATGGATGGAATCGGCAGACCCGAGCAAGATTGAGGTCGCCTTGGCCGCTACCTCCATGGTGTAGGATGTGGCTGTGCACACTGTCTCTCTGGGCGCTGCCGCTGCCGCGCTGAGCTCTGATGGGCTACCATTTGTGGGCACCTCAGCCGAGGGTGAGGCGCGGCTGCGGGCTAAAGCTGCCAACACCAAAGCTGTGCTGAGCCACAACCGCATCAAAGTACCAGCCACGTCTGTGAATGTGTCGGCGTCTACTCGTCCCATCTACACCACATGACAATCGCCGAGGCGATCTGGTCGCCACGGCATCGTCCACAATAACAATTACTACTCTGAGTGGACAGCCACTCTTTACTTATCATTTAACATCATTATCAATTTTTCATAACCGCATAGCCGCTCTTTATCATAGGAGTCATTGAACTTAAAATCTTCATGCGCCAAATAGTCCCATGCGCCAAAAAGTCCCATGCGCCAAATAGTCCGCGCCAAAAAGTCCGCGCCAAAAAGTTACGCGCCAAAAAGTCCGCGCCAAATAGTCCTAAACCCATGAGTGTGACCAGCAGATAGTGTCATAGAAGCGGCCCGCGCACACCACAGCCAGGACGGCGCTCGCTACATACATGTAACCCAGTTTTTGAAGTCGGGGGGGGGGGGGGGAACTGAGGTCGGAGACCATTCTGGGGGGGGGGGTACGCAGATTTAAAGAGGGAGGGGTGTCAGAGGGTAAAAAAAGTGCACCGAAATATTGTCTAAGTAGGCACTTTAGGGTCAAAAATGGGCTCATAAAGGCCATAAATAGCGTTAGTAGCTGTTTATGGGTGAAAAACACTAAAAAAGACGAAAAATACGCTACTTTCTATAGTTGTAGACAAGTCGAAAAACTTTAGGAAAAGTCTGGGGGGGGGCAGGGTAGGGGTAAAATTCCTGCTGGGGGGCGGCAACCCCCCAGTTACATGTATGGCTCGCGACTCACAGCAACGTCGGCACCTGGACCTGCTCGGGCAGGTCCCGACGTCTGCGCTCGAAGTTCTGCCGGACGTTCGCGCCCCTGAGGCCGCCCTCCTCCAGCACCGACAGTCTATCTGAGCTGCAGCTGACGTCGGCCAGCACGCGATCGTAGGCCTCGAACTCGTCCCAATTGTCCACTGCCGCGGCGTTCTTGGCCTTGAGCAGCACGCTCTCCGCCGCCTCCGTCGACGCCGGCACGAAATCCAGCAGCGTCCGACGCAGCTGGCCCAGCCGACTCATCTTCGGGTCGTTGCAGACCAGGCGCGCTGACGACGGCGGAAGAGAAAGAGTAAAGCCGGTAAAAGGCCGGCAGCAGGACAAGATTGAGCGAGGCCAGTGTCCAGCCCCGGACTCAGGGCTGAACCCTGGACCAGCACTGGGCAGGTCCTGGTCCGGGGTTCAACTCCCGGTGCCGATTTACTAGTTCCCTTGGGCAAGAAGACACGAACGCTCTCATTGCCCGGGCGGCCCATTCCCTTAGTCATGAGAACTTGCCGCAATGGTGCCGCCCCCACCTAAGCTCCTAGCGGGGCAAACAACGGCTCGCGCAATCTTCCCTATTGCAAACCTATGGCCCTGCAGCCTGCACTGCGTAAAAAAAAGTTGTTTTTTTTTTCAACTTCCACTCACACGGCAGCCGCGTCTGCAGCATCAGTAACGTCTTGATTCCGGGCGCCGCGCAGAGGTCGAGCACCGAGTCACCGGGCCTCAGTCCCAACGCAATCACCGGTAGCACGGACGCCATGTCGAACAGCAGGAACCCTGAATATCAGGTCGTCAGCCCTCTCTATGCACGGCAAAGACGAGACGACTTTTGAGTCCCTGCTCGTCCTTGGTCTTGGGCTTGAAGTGTCGGATGTCGCCGCGGGGATTGACGAAGACGCGTAGCTCAGTCGGATAGCGGAACGGCTCTCCAGAGGTGTCGACCAGCGTCCGCAGGCCTGGGTCGGCACCGTCGTCCACTTCATCTCTGCATCACCGCGGACCAATTTCAAAAAAAAAAATTCCAAAAAAAATACGAAAAAACCCGGCACCCCCCGAGGCCGAAGTCGTCGTCGTCCGTGATCGTGAGACCGCTGGTCGGCAGGTGCTCGAAGCGAGTCGTGTCGAAGCGGTCCTCCTCCGACAACGCAGTATCGAACGCCGTCCAGGCGTTGGCGCGCTCCGCAGCCGATGGCAGCGGGTAGGGCCGGTCCTCGGAGGCTTCGTCGGCACGTTCGTCGACTTCGGCAGGCGAGCCGTCGACAGCGGCCAAGGCGTCGGCAGGAGAGGCGTCGGCACCTGCCGACGCCGGCCGGTTCGGCAGCTCATCCCAGAGCTCCAGTGCTCCGCCGCGCTCTTTGAAGCGAGCGACGACGCCGTCACGCGAAGTCGAGAAATTGTTGACCATGACGCCGTATCTGAAACGACAGCCTTGCAACTGAGGACTCCCCCGTTGCAAGGTGTAGATAGGTGTGGGGAGCGGGCAGCAGTCATTAGTCAAATCCCCCCTCCCCCACCCCACTCAAACAGTTTCTTTTTTTTTACCGCTTCAATCTGTGATGACAGCGAGCAGTTTTGGAGCCGTTCTTACGTTTTTTGGTTACAAAACCCCAAATTATCGCCAATTAGACCAAAAGGTACACACTCAGGCGCCCTTTTGGCGTACTTCCTTAATATTGGGTACATGACACCATACCTGTAACTTGGGGGGGGGGGGGGTGGGGGTCCCTCCCCCAGTTGCTGGTTTTGACCCAACCCCCCCCCCCCCAACTTCCCCGAAATTTAAAACTGTAATTTGTAGTGTTTTGTACAGTGCTTTTAAGCAAAAATCAACCAAAAAGTACCTATATTGGGTTATTTACAGTACATTTTGACTAAAAAGTACCTACTTTAGGGTATTACAGTGTCTTCTTGACCAAAAATCAACCGAAAAGTGCCTATTTTTTCCTTCCCAGACACCCCCCTCCTCCAGATTTTCACCCCCCCCCCCCCCCCCAGAAAGTGCCCGAACCCCCCCCCCCAGGTCCAATTCCCAGTTACAGGTATGCATTACACCCCCCCCCCCCCCCCCAGGACCAACCCGGGGGGGGACCAAACAAGCCTGTCAGCCCAACCAGAACCAGTAGCGCACTTTTGGTCGCTCAGTAAGCCCAGTCGAATGGAGGGCCACCTCTCCCTGTAGAGCGGCTCATAGACGAAGTCGAAGTGCTCCAGCGCGCGCGTCGACGGCAGCTTGTAGCTTTGCCGAATCGTCTGCAAATCGGGTGATGCATCATCACCAATGAGAGATGACGCTGCTAGCTCGCACCCAGTTTTTCTTGACGCGAAAGTCCTTGTGACGACGTTGCACGACGAACGGCGAGACGGCCAGTCCGTCGATGAGGCGAGACGAGCACGCGAGCCCTTGGCAGCGAAGCATCTCGTCTTGTCAAAAAATTAAAAATTTCGCAAAACCATTTTTCCCGCGCAAATTGTCGACGGCAAATTCTCCCCCCAAAAACACCGTTCAAATTATGGCGCCGAACTTTATTCTCATCGCTCAGAGGCCCATGAGAACGCGAAAGGACTCTTGCACGTCGCCGCGGTCGTAACGTCGCACGTGGCCGTCTATTGAACCGACGAAGACGCTGTCGGCGTCGGCGGCGAGCGAGGTCGCTGCCTCGCAGTCGGCGCCGCTCAGCTCGGCACTCGCAGAGCCACCTGTCGCCTCCACCGAGGACCAAGAAGCCACCGAACCTGGCGCCCATGCGACGAAGCCCCTTCCAAGCCCGACACCGAGATACAAATCGAAACAATATGATGTAAACTGCATGGTAAAAACTAAGGCGTCGTCGCAAGGGACCGTCGGCTGAAATGCCCATTGGTGCCATGAGCCAAGTCTAGATAAAATGCTGACAAAGCCGACCGACCGAAGGAGGCGAAGACGCGGCCAGTGTCGAGCACGAGCAAGTCGGTGACGGCGCCACGAGAGACGCCGTGTCGGGCCGCGTGGACCAGCGTCTGAGCGCTGCAACCAAGAGGTTGTCGAAAAAAGCCGTCGACCTCGCAGTCACCTCGAGCGCTGGTCGAAGAGCAGCAACGTGCCTTGGGCGGTGCCGACCAGCAGTCGGTGCTCGTCCACCCACTTCACGGCCTCGACAGCGCCATGGGCGGAGGCGGCTCGCCACGCCTGAGGAGAAGTGCAGCGTCGTCAACCTTTCCAAAAAAAAAACTTGTCGACCGCACCGGGTCCGACTCCGACGACCGCAAGTCGTATACGACGACGGCGCCGGACGAGCCGCCGACCGCGACCGAGTGGCCCGCTGCAACAGGAGTTTCTGGGACCCCCCCCCCCTCTAGGCATGACCAGAACCCTCAGGCACCTCCAGCGGCATTCCGGTTGTCGACGGCGCGCAGCCGCCCCACTTCCGGCGCGAACGTGCGCAGACACTCGCCGCTGCCGCAGCTCCACTGCCGAAGGGTGCCGTCGTCCGAGACGCTCAGCACCTCCTTGCCGACGTCCAGGAAGGCGACGTCCCACACGCCTGCAATCCGTCCCCCTCCTGCCTGGAGATGGTTTTGATTAAACTGTTTTCCTCAGTCCATTGTTTTTAAAGACCATCTGTACTCCTGCCGACAGCGCAGCGCGGATGCAGCCTAGTGGTAGAGGATCGGCCTCTAGCGCGCGCACCGCTCTGGGTTGGACTCTTGAGGGAGCCACTAAAGGGAACTGCCCTATCAATGGGCTTTTGCGGCCCCAGATTGCATATGGTGTTCTTCCGAACGGCGCGTGCGTCTTTGACGGCACTAGACAGGCAGGACAAGGCCTTCGTAAAGATGCGCATGCTACAAGCGGGGGTATCTAAATCCAACATCAACAGCAACAACGATCCCCTGCCGATCCGGCGCCAAAAAATTCGAGTACATGCTGTGACATGGTCGGGGCCACCGCACAGCCGCTGGTCTCCTCTGGGAGCTGCCTGTCCTGCGAGTGCCGGTCAATGGGGAACCAACCAGCCGACTGGGATAATTCCAGCCCGTTATATGGGAGCAGCCCTCCGGTATAGGGCTGACTGGGTCTCATCTCTAACTTGAAGTCGCCAGCACACAACGACGACAACAACAACAACAGATTCTGTCGCCGCGCACCGGCAGTGTGACCGCGCATGACGCGCGCGCAGCTGGCCATCTCCGCCGACCAGACCATCAGCTGCATGTCGGCGCCGCCGCTGAGCAGCACCTTGCCCGAGGGAAACCACCGACACGCGTACACCGTCGACAGGTGGCCCCACAACTCGTGCTGTGCAACGCAGTTTTGGGTTGAGGAAAGCGGGTACCAGCAGTCAGAGTGGTCAAGGGTTATACCGTAAACCCTTTAATTAGCCCCACCCCCTCTATAATTATACACCCTATTAAGACCACTTTCAGTTTATTACCCCCCCCCCCCACTCCGCTATGATTATACACCCTCCCTAAATGGACCGTCGTCTAAAAGGCACATTTTTCCATGTTGGTCGCGTATGTGTATGCAAGGCTGTGTGAGAGTGTGTTAGAGTGTACCGACGAAAGTGGGCAGCGTCAAACAAATCGTCTCCACGCGCTTTGCGCCAACAAAATTCCCCACATATCGACCCTTCCAGTTTATAAGCCCCCTCATAATTAGCCCCCCCACTAACTATACACCATCCGAGAGCTGAATTAAACAATTAGCCCCAGGGGGATAATTATAGTGTCTACGGTACATGTAACTGGGAGTTGCCCCCCTCCCTAGTCAGAAGTTTGCGACCCAGCCCCCATCTCCCAAAATTTTTCTGAATTTTTGAACTAGTCTACCACTGCTGCGTGGCGGTGTCAAGAACCGAATAAGGTCAAGCGCAAAGTTTCAAGTTTTTAATTCGCGCCAGAGGCGACCCACCAATCGACGGCCGTCCTGCAGCGCCCAGACGAGCAGCTGCTCCCCATGGACTGATGCCCCAAGGCCGCCCGCAGTCACGTCGACGGCTTGGACCTGGAAACAGTCAGTGACAGCTGCTCAAGCGACGAGATAGCGGCGACTTCATACCTCCGGGCATATACATGTAACTGGGGGGGGGGGGGTGGGGGGGGGGGGGGGGGGGGGGGGGCCCAGCCGAAATTTTGCCCCTACCCCAGCCTCCCCCCCCCCCCCCAGAATTTTCCTGAAATTGACAAACTTGTCTACAATTGTACAAAGTAGTGTACTTTTTGTCTTTTTCAGTGTTTTTCACCTTAAAACAGCTAAATAACGCTATTTATAGCCTATTTTAACGCATTTTTGACTAAAAATTGCCTATTTAAACACTATTTAGGTACACTTCCTTCTCTGGGAACCCCTCCCTCTTCAAATCTCCGTACCCCTCCCCCGAATGGTCTCTGACCCTACCCCCCCCCTTCAAAAACCCGGTTACATGTATGCCTCCGGGGGGGGCGCATGTCGAGATTGTAGAAATAGCGTAAAAGCGGTACTTTCTGCTCAACATACCCAAATAGCGCTATTTCAGTGTTTCATGGCGAAAAGGCTAAAATCGACCTGACGAGAACACTGGCACTTATCATCTGAGGACAGCTTGAAAACAACAATTCCAGTAGTAGGCCCCCGTCCACCCAGTTACAGGGATGGCGACCATATCTGTAACTACGAGGTTAGTTACCCTCCCCCACTATCTGACTCCCCACCCGGAGAAAAAAGTACTCCAGTATTCAGTCACAAAATGGTCAGCGGCCCCCACTTTTTGCTCCCCACCCGACACCCCCCCCCCCCCACAAATACCCCCTCTAAACCCGGGATACACGTATAGCCGACAGAGGCACTTACGGCAGTGCGATTCTCGTGGGCGACGGGGGTGGCAAAGCTGGCGAAAAAATCCGCTTGGCAGCCGTAATGGTTGACGCGCAGTCGGTTCTAAGCAGCCGCAGCGCTTCTCACGATTAATTGTCGAACAGCATTACGCAATGAACTAATTAACCTGGCCATTCCATTCCAGCTTAAACTCGCTCTCGCCGGCGCAGACCAACTTTTGGCCGCCATCTTCTATCGACACGTCGAAAAACAACGTCTTTGGTGCTGAATTTCGGATTTGTGGCTAAGCATTTCGGAACTGCTCATACCTTAAAAACCCTGCAATTTGCCAGCTGGCGCTAAGTGCCGCAAGGGATGGGGGAGCATGAATATTTGAAGGAGATATACTGATGAAAATCTCGGCTGCGACGCAGTTTTTACAACATCCAATTTTTTCGAAAAAGTCGCCCCCCATACGGAAAAATTTGCGTGACAATTATGGGAGGGGGGGGATTCTCGGAGTTTCCGATAAGTGTACAGTGCAAATGACAGTCACACACACCTTCGCCGTCTCGATATCCAACGTAGAACGACTTGTCACCAGCACTAAAACGTTTTTTTTTGTACCCACCGAAAGTAATCGACGATAAAGTTGGGCAGTAGGCACATTTCACCGTATGGCCTGAAGCCAGTCGGCTTGGACAACCATACGATCCATATCCCGAGCGTTGACGAGTCTTCGATAAAAATAACAAAAGCAATTGAAAAATCCTGAAAAAAGTAGGACCAGACACAAAATCCACCAAGGGAGCGGCGTGTATGTACTTTTTTTCATCAAGACGACGGCGCAACGAGCCAACAACGAGAGGAGTTGCGTGTTTGTGCAACGACGACACCCACAAGGGCACCTGCATGTACATACCGTACTCCAACACATTTCCCCCTTCAGCATACCAGGTAGTGACCACTACCAGGGAGTGCCCTCCGCGACCCCCCCCCCCCCCCTTTACAAGTGACCCCCTCCCCCTACAGAACATTTCAGAATTTCCACCCCCCCCCATCTCCTGAGGCATGTTGAGGCAAAAATCGACGAAAACGTATCCATTTTGCAGAGGTGGGAGGCTTTCCTAGCCACAGGTACGCTCTCCAATACCCAACCTTTGCAAGGACGCCGTTCGAGACCATTACGAAGGTTGAGTTAACCTATTGGGGTCCGGTTTTGAAGACGGAAGTGCTGGACCAGGCTATGCACAGTGCACTGAGTAGGCGTCGTTGCAATGGGCCGGTCTGCGCGCGCGCGCTTGTCGACCTCTCACACTGCGTTGGGCGGCTTCGCAAAGAAATGACGTCATCACTGATCAGGTGATGAGCCCACCGGCACTGAGGTGCTGATTCCGACTCAGAATGGAGCGGACGTCTGCGGTGAAGCGCAGCGCGTCGAGAAAGGGCAGCAGGTTCAGAAGACTCGTGTCGCAGGGGTCGCTGAACCACGACTTGATCGGTATCGCGTTGTCTGCAAGCGATCGTGATTATAGATGATGATGATTGTTATTATCGCGTTGTTGCCAGCGATTGTGATCGTGATGATAATGATGATTATTATTATGGCGTTGTCTGCAAGCGATCGTGATTAAAATCATTATTATTATTATTATCGCGTTGACTGCAAGCGAGCGAGCGCGGCTTTAGGCGCAGCGTACGGCCTAGTGACAGAGAATCGGCCTCTTGCGCGCAAGGTCCTGGGTTCGACACCTTGATGGATCCACTAGATCGAGCACTTTTCCTTTTGAAGGATTCTCTCGCGCTGTCGCTGGCCTAGATTACAGATGGCGTTCTTTCGAGTGTCTTTGGCCAATTCTGCGGCCCTAGACAGAAAGGCGTCATGGAGATGGGTATGCTATATGGGCCATTGACGGCCTCCTAGCGTCGCCCCACCCAATCCAACAACAACAACAGACACGCCAGTGAGTGGGATCAATCTCCTCAACAACCAGTCGCCGGGGAAGCGTCGGTATGCGCCCGGCGAGTTGTCCAGTATGAAGATGGAGCTGAGGTCTGGCTGAATGGCGGCCAAGTCCTTGGTGAAGCCTCCGTAATCGGCGGTGCAGTGCTGTCGAAAATAGCGTCTGTCGAGCATGTTCTTGCCTCGTTCCAGGCGGTCCGCCACCGCCGTGCCGTAGATCTCCATGCTCGCCGTGAAGACGACCAGCTCGAACCACTGAGAGACCTGGAAAATGCAACTCAAAATAACTTGAAAAAAAAGCGCGCTCGGGTCACTTGAGACGCGATTCGTTTGTTTGTGGGTGTGGGTGTGCGTGTGTGTGCGTGTGTGTGTGTGTGGTCACAATGAGAGATGAGACCCAGTGCAGTCAGAACCAATCCTGGGGGCAGTCTACGTCACTCACAATGGAGAGAAAGTAGTCGACGTGCGGCCGCTTGTGCACGAAGAACCGCACGGGGTGCTTCTCGATTTCGACGCGCAGCACAAAGTCGGGAGGCGTGCCCGGCTTCACCATGGGCCGTATGATGCCGTCGTGATGCGAGTGGATCAGCGTCTCGTCCAGGTCCAACACCAGGATCTTGCGCGGCACCAGCGCTGCAAGCGCACGCGTGCGTGCGTGCCAGTGCGTGCGCGCGAGAGTGCATGTGCGTGTCGCTGCATGCTTGCGCGCGTGCCAGTGCGTACCGTGCTGGTGCGGTGCGTGCCTGTGCGTGCCGGTGCGTGCGTGACGTGAGGGTGAGTGCGAGCGTGCGTGCCGGTGCGTGTGTGACGGTGCGCGAGAGCCAGTGCGTGCTGGCATGCATGTGCGTGCGTGCCAGTGCGCGAGCGTGGGTGCGTGCCTGTGCGTGCGTGCGTGCCAGCAGTGCGTGAGGGCGTGCGCGAGATTCGAAACACCCACTCAGTCGCTGGCGAGTCAGCGGCATCAGCGGCACCACCTCGAAGCGCACCACCTGATAAGCGCGTACCTAAAGCGCGCAAATTAAAATCTAAACATGTTCACATTTTTTTTCAAATTTGGACCACCGACCTGCCGCACTTGTCTTCTGCAGACGAAGAGGACGCAGTTGACGAGTCGCATGAGCTTGTAGTAGAGGCGGGAGGCGGCGCGCAGGCAGGGCGCCAGCAGGCGAACGAGGCCGCTGTCGAGCTGGCCGCCGCCACGGCTGCCGACGCGGCCCGCGCCCTCCAGACGACGGCCAGAGCCGTTCTGAGAGCCCGTATCAGACTGGAAGCGACGCAGCATCATTCTCATAGAGTCTCGACGACGCCAGGCGCCAGCAGGCAAGATCCTCGGTCGCGGCGGCACGCTGAGAAGCAGCCGCTGCTGCACCTCGATTTCCAGCGACGACTTCCGCTTTTATCAATGCGATATTGTTTTGTACGTTCTCAGAAAGTGTTTGGTACATTGGTACCGCGTAGCAAAAAATGGCGCAAATTCAAATTGAATTGCTTCGGCTGCTGTCGAAATGTGAAAGTGAATACGTGGATGGGCCATCGATCGTAAGGTCCGCTGGTCCGAAACCGGCTACTGAACGAGGCATTTGCACCCCTTGACCAAGGGACGAACGCCACATCTGCTTCGGTTCGGCCCTGAAATCCGCGTCAGGTGTGCTGCCTACCTTCTCTCGTGGATAAAGGACGTCGTTGTGATAGTGATGCAGTGATATTATGATGCATCCCCTCCTCGTACTCGAGCGCATTTTACGGTCCTTGTATGCTGCAGTTCTGGGATCAATAGAGACGCTGATTTGATAAGATTTATTTGGCCTTCATTGCACGCGTTCTGTGTTTTGCGAATGCCTTCCTTCAGTCGCTGTCCAAATTCTCGTCCTCAGGCATGCCACTCTCACACTGCATCACTGTATGGTCCCTATCACTGCCATTCCAAGGTTCTCTCAATCTCCCCACACTCTGCAGTAGTCGAGCGGCGCCATGTTGGCCTTGCCTACGGGGCAGCGGAAAGCCTCGGCGAATGCTCGGTCGTTCTCGAGCGTCTCGTCGACGTTGTAGCCCTGCACGTACTGCGTGAAGCCGTCCCAGCAGTAGATGGACGCGAACGCCATGTAGAACTGCTGCTCCTGCGTGAAATGCGCGAACGGACCAGCCAAGCGCTGGCCGCCCTTCTCGGCCTGACGCGCCTTCAGCGCCCTCAACGACGTCTTTGTGCCTGAAATGGTTATACCGTAATTACAACCTCTTTGAGGTGTAATTATTTGCCAAGCCAGTAGGAAAGGGATAGTGGTGGTGTAGGAGTTTTGTGGGGAGTTACAATTTTCAAACTGAAAGCTGCAAGCCAAGACAAACCTGTCGCTTGTCATGCCAAAGCGAACCAAAAAAAAACAATTGTTTTGTCCGTGCGTCCGCTGTTAGTTTTTGGGCTATGTTTGGCTTACCGTAGGCTTAGGTTTACGGTTTGGCCTATGCTTAGACGCAGCGGACGCACGGACGCAACAATTGTGTTTTGCCCCAAAGTAGCGCGGTACCGAAGATATTCGCGATTGCCTGGTCGATGATGAAGAGGTCGTGATGGACGATGCGCCCGTTCTCGCAGAGATGCGGCAGACGACCGCAAATCTCGCTCTCGAGGCATTCGTACGTCTCGGCGTACTTTGATAGGGAGCGCCCACTGAGCAAGCGATCCCACCTGCCGCTTTTTCGCCTGAACCACAAAAACACCGTAAACCCTATAATTCCCCCCCCCCTCTTCATAACTAGCCCCCAGATAATTATACACCCTCCCTAAATGGACCATCGTCTAAAAGGCAAATTTTTCCATGTCTGGGTGCATGTGTGGTCGCGTATCTGTATGTATGTTACTATGTACATGTATACCTATGTAGGTATGTGAGACTGTGTGGGAGTGTGCTAGAGTGTAGCGCGCAACGTCTTTTTCCCTTAAAAAACGCTTCCATGCGCTTTTCGCCAACAAAGTTCCCCACACATCGACCCTTCCAGTTTATCAGCCCCCTCAAGGCCCATCCCCAATAATTATACACCCTCCTAGAGCTAAAATAAAGCAACCCCGGGGCTAGTTAGAGGGTTACATTACATTTGTTGTGCCTTTTGTGCCTGGGTTACGTTACTTACATTGTTGTGCCTTTCTGGCGCGTACCGGTACATACCAAACACTTCCAGTAGAGTCGAAGCCGTGACCAATCTCATGGCCTATTCCATAACCCATCATTCCATGGTTCCACGCATCGGGAAATTCCGGGTGGAAAAAGGGCGGGGCCATTGCACCAGCCGACACTTGCACCATGTTCATTCCGTAGACGTGATAGCTGTAGGTCAACGTGGGATTAATGCCGTTCTCCAAGTCGACTGGCTGGCCCGCCTAAAAAAACGTACCGTGCTGGCACGTGAATAATGAAATTAAAATTCATGCTTTAATATCGTAATCGTTCCCATGCCCTCCCCTCTATAATTGCGCCCCTCTTCTAGGGCACCCGAAATCGTAAGCCTCTCCCATTGCAAGCTTCCGTGGGGAGGGCGCCAGTGGCGTAGCCAGGATTTGGCATCGGGAGGGGGTACAGATTTCCAACTTTTTAACAGGGTCGTCCCTGTTGCGCCGCAGGCAAAAATTTTGAGATTTTGGGCTACTTTCGAGCATTTTAACTTATTTTGGGTTGCTTTCGAGCATTTTGAACCTATTTTCGGCTCCTTTTGAGAAATTTTAACCTATTTTGGGTTACTTTCGAGCATTTTAAACCTATTTTGGGCTACTTTCGAGAAGTTTTAACCTATTTTGAGCTACTTTCGAGCATTTTTTATCTTACAAGCGAGCTAGAATGCTTTCTCTCTCTCTTCTTTTGCCTGGGCATTTTTGCAACAGCCCTGTTGCATTTTTTGGGCTTCACACAATCTCGGGAAGAGGTATACCCCCCCCCCCAACATGGGGGTAGCAAACCTCCGGGGTTGTAACCCCCATAACGTTCCCCCATCCCATAATCAGTGCCCCCAATGCCTTAACCGCCTATCGAGCGTTTTATTCTTCTCGACAGTGCGGAACTGACCCTGCGCAGACGGTCGACGTTGAAGTAGCGCTGGTAGGCGTTGCTCGTGACGCGAAAGTCGGCCGTGGTGTCCAGCTCTAGGCCTTCGTAGTAGGCGTTGAGGTGGCGGTCGTCGAAAATGTGGTCGGGATAGCCGTGGATGAAGAACATCTCGGCCGCTTTCGAGTTGGCAGCCGCCTTCTCGGCCGAAGTCAGGTGCGACATCGACTCGATCTGCGCCTCGACGCCTCGCTTCACAGAGTCCGTCATCGGCACCAGCGACTCCTCAAAAATGACGCTGACTCGCTGACTTACTCTTGTTGTTGGTGGTGGTTTGAGGGTGTCCTTTTGTCTACATGTTGTTCTCTCGTCTGAGGCACATATTTCTGGCCACGAGAGCCGCCAAAGACATCCGCAAGAACGCCAGCCGAAATCTAAGGCTCGGAAGGGACTCGAAAATTTACGGAGGGGAAGTCAACACTAGTGGCTCCCTTAAGATTCGAACCCAGCATCGTGTATTGTGGACACTGACTCTCAAGACACTGATCGCGAGACACTGATTCTCAACCACTAAGTCGTGATTCCCACAGTTACGGCCACGGCTCCGCACGAACCCACCTTCTTGTATTTGTCGCGACCGGATCGGTCCAATGCCACGTCGGCGAAGAGGCGCCCCAGCGCCGGCCCGAACATGTAGTGGGGCCAGACGGCGGCCTTGACCTCGTTCATGATCCCAATACACGCCCGCTGACGCTGCCTTTTCGACAGGGGCGCCAAAGAATGAGGCTGTGTCCTTTCACCAAGCCGATCGCCTTGGAACACTTCCTGCGGCAGAGCGGTTCGCGCCTCCTCGGGCACCATCTTGTCCAACAGGTCGCTGCAGCCGATGGTAGGCTCCGTCTCGCCGGTGCATGCAGACAAGATAAACACACACCTGATGTCGTCGTTGCCTTCCGCGGCGAGGCTGGTTGCTCTGGGTCGCGGCAGGGACGGGTAGCGCGTGTAGAAGTTCCGCAGCAGCGTCAGCACCATAAAGTTCTGGAGGACGCGAGGCGGCGTCTGCCGGTAGAGGCCGGCGACGGCGCGACCGAAGTTGGGCAGGAAGACGTTGACTCGGTCGTCGACGACGGCCAACGCGTCGAAGAGGCCGCCCCTCGACAGCTCGGTCACGTAGAGCGTCCAGTCGAACACTCCCTCGTACTCCTTCCTGCAGAGACGGTCCTCTCAACTCTTGCCGCCAGAGTTATCTAAACACCGACCTTAGGACGGCCGTCCACTTGACGTTCCGGTAATAGTTGGGCGATATTCGGCGCTGCAGCGTCAGCGGCACGTCCTGCTCGGGTCGGAGGTCGTGCGCCTTGTGCTGCTCGAACAGCGCGTACATCTTCCTCTGCAGCTCGCTGGAACGTGTAACTCAATAGAACTCTTGAGAGCTGGGTCGACAGATGTCGCCTCACATGAGCGCGCTCTCGTCCTTGGCGGCGGCTTCGTTGTCGAATGGCAGGCCGAGCTTGTCGGCGAGTCGAACGGCGAGCGCGACGTAGCTGCCGGGCTTGAGCACGAACGTCGGAAGGAAACCGGGCACCAACAGGTACTTGCGCTCGCTGGCTGTCTTCACCGTGGCGTCGTACGCGACGGTCGACGCGATCGGGTCCCCGAACCGAGAGCCGCCCAGCAGCTGCAACGCGGACAGTTTCTCTGTTTCTCTACTCATTTTCTCGCTGCAACAGTCACAGACCTGCACTCTGGCCACCAGCCGCTCGAAGGAGAAATCCACTGGGATCCCAGAGCCCTTTTCGAGTGTGGGGAAGCCGCCGACCTGCCGAAGGATCCCCATCAGCGTCTTGTGGCGCACCGTCTCGTCCTGTCGACGCGAGGGCGCCATGCAGTCGTCGAACGCGGTGCGCAGCAGACGCCGATACTTCTGGGGGTCGTCGGGCTGCAAGGCGCGTCTCTCGGAAACAAATCCCCGTCGAAATGCGTCATTTGCCCACTTGAATCTTCGAGATTTCTCCGAGCAGCAGGTCGTCCACCCGTTTCTGTACGATTTGTTGAAGTTTGGTAAGGACGACGACGGCGGCGCCGGTGTCGTTCTTGTCGGGGTAGTCGAAATTCTTGCAGACGAACTTGGCGAAAGAATTGCACGGATCCGCCGGCGTCGGCGCCATGTCGACGGAAGCGGACAGCGAGTCGGACGCCGACTGGTGCCACTTTGACGCAATGAACGCAGGATGCGCCGCGCTGCCTGCTTCTGAACGTGACCAACCTTCTTCCCTATACGTCAGAAATATGGAAAAGCTAGAAAAAGACTAAGAGTAAACGCCAAGATCAAAACTATACTGAGCCCAAAGGTCCGGTCACATGTACTTAGTACAGCGTAACACCCTTGTCCTAACCATAGAATATTGACATGCGAAAACACCAACCAACAACGACGTCGCCAAAATTGGAATCGGCAGCGCTGATGAGTGCTTTCAGCTGTTCAAACGATGGACCGTCAGCTATGGTGAATTTGGGGGCGACACCGCTGACTTCCAAATGGACACGCAGCTCCGATCTCTTTTCCATCCTGTGGCACAAAGCACCTTGATTGGAACGTCTCCAGAGAGAAAGCCTTTTCCGACAAACCTGTCGAACTTGAGCACGGTGGCGACGAACTCGTCGAAACCGCCTTTCTTCAGAGACCGTTCGACCTAGACGCGAGGGAATTTGGGTTCCAGACAAGAGGTTATGGCTCAATCGTTTCAACTGCACACGCCAAAAAAAATCGACAGTTGTGCCTGCTGCGCCATTTTTGGGAACGAGACGCTAGAAATGTCTGGCTTTTCGTTGTTGGATGGAAGGAAGTCGAGTTATCTATCGCATTCGAAACATCCTGCTATGTTCATTAGCTTCGCCACTACCAGACTTCATCGACTTCATCGACTTCTTCCATGATAATTTAGCAAAAGGGCGACTACGACTACGACTCGCCGTGGAGGCGTAGCGCATGGCGGCCATTTTTGTCGACAAGCGGTCGAAGTCGGTGAGCTCTTCGGCAAAGCGCGCCCCGTGGTCGACGAGGCTCACGGAGTAATAGGTGGCCGCCGGTGCAGTGGGGCCCGGTCGCACGCAGCCCCTCACGCTCCACGCCATCCACAGGGCGCAGCACAGCGCAGCGAACGGATGCATCTTTGCGCCGCCCTATTTTTGGTTCGAAGACAAAACGAAATGCAAAGCCGAAGGGCCGCATGGAGCTGGAGTCAACTTATCAGTCGCTCGCGAAAGCATGTCACTGCAAACTGCGGTAGTAGCTCTGACAGTTCCTTATCTGGGAAGAGTTACGACCACTTTGATGTACACAGGTACACTTTGACCAATGTGCCACGCCTGGCGAAAGCTTTGGCGTCTGCCGCACAAGCATTCTGTATTGCACAAAAAGAAGAGAAAGAAGGAAAAAGAAAAAATAGAGAAGCCAGAGAGGAAGCCAAGAAAAACCACCAACAAAAAACGCAAAAAAAAAGGAAGACCAGCGCGAAAAGCAGGATATAGACGAAGCCATCCACCCAAAAAGCAAATCGAATGACGGAGATAGGCCAAAACAAAAAAAAAACCAAAAACCAAAATCGCGAGCAAATCTAGGCACTGAATATCTCGAGACCTAGCGACAAAAGAAGGCTCGCAGAGCCCGACCAAGACCTTCCAAGATAGCAAATTCCTCCAGCGCTAACGGCGATCCATGCGGCAACGCGAGAAATCGAACGCCAAGGGCGAGAAGTGAAATCGACCACTATCTGCCCACGGCCGCCACGCAGAAAAATCAATTTGAGACCTCCCATCGAGAGAAAAGGAGAAACTGCCAGAGTCGACAAGCTCAAATGACTTGAGGACTCATTCTACTAGCACCAGATCAAGCCATAGACAATGGCGCAAATAGCCATAGTGCTTTTGCACTCAAAGTAGAGAAAAGAGCTGTATTGTAACATGACAAAATCCCACAGATAGAAAGACAATAGAAATGCACTATTGCAGTCGCTAAGCACTATAACTCTGCTCCTACAATGAATCAATGAAAGCAGGATAATAGACGCAACCGCCCAAACGCATGTCAAATTGACTCACTCCGACTCCGGAGAGACACGTCAAACATACAGCAAAAAATCCCAAAAATTCCCGACTCTGCACTCTAGCGCTCCAACAAGAAGCCAATCAAAAAATGAAAATCGCACCTAATAGCGCCATGAAGAGCCAGAGCAAAAATTGCATATCAGAAAGCCGGACACATGCGAGAAAAAAAATATCAAACCAGCATACCCTCGAGATAAACAAGCCCCAGAAAAAAATCTAACTAAACCATATCAACCGACGAACCAAGAAAAGACCCACCCACCACCACCACAAAACAAAACCAACACCAAACCCAAAAAACCCCACACACAATAGGCAGATTGCAGTGCAGAGGTCATTAACAATAACCGTGAACCTTATAGTTAGCCCTCGTGGGGGTCATTGTTTCGATCGAGCCGTAGGAGGGTGTAAAATCATATATGGGGGCTAATTTTAGGGGGCTTGTAATAAGTCTAACGAATACGTGTATTACGTGTAATACAAAGAATAATCGATTACGTACGTTAGTATACTCTAACACGCACTCACTCAGTCTCACATGCACATACGCGTACATACATAGGCATACGCGACCATACATACACCCAGACCCAGACAAAGCCTAAATTTTTGCCTTTCAGACAATGGTTCATTTAGGGAGGGGGCGAAATTATGGTGGTGGTGTAGAGCATTGAATAGCAGAAGCGACATTTTTCACCAGGATTCGGAAATTTTGAGGAGCCCAGAGATAAAGACGACAGCAAAGCGGAAGGGGAAAACAACGAAGCACACACGAAAGAGCCGGACACAAAAAACCCAAGCCACAAAAACAACACAAAAACACAAAAAAAACACCCGAAAAAAACAAGCCAGAAAACACGAAGCCCACAGCCCACACAAAAAAACCCCACCAAAGCACCAAAGCAAAACACCACCCCAAAACAAACCACCACAAAAAACACAAAAAAACCAACACCACAGCCAACACAACACAACACAAAGCAAAAACCACACCAGCAAAAAGAAAAACACAAACCAACGAACACACCAGAAAACCAAAACAAACCACAAACAGACCAAGAAAACGAAAAAACACAAAGAAAAAAAAAGCAAGACCCAGCAAGCAAGACAACCAGCAAGCAGAGCCACCAAAACAAAAAAACCCACACAAGAAAAAAAAAAAAACGAAAAAACAACACCAAAAAACAAAAAAAAACACAGCCAAAGCCCAGAGACCCCCAGCCAACACACACCAAACAACCCCACAGACAACCAAAAAGACAAGACACGAGGACCACAGAAAAAACGAGAAAACCCCAACAGACCAAAGGCACCCCCGCCCGCCCTCTTAAAAACTTAAAGTGGTCTTAGGAGGATGAATAATTATAAGGGGGGGGGTAATTATGAGGGGGGCTAATTATAGTGTTTTCGGTACCAGAACCATGCGATTGGCAGATCACCTCCAATACGTATACCTGGGGGGCATGTGGACGCCGTTCTGGGCGGCCGGGCTGGCAGCCCTCCCAAGGACTCGCTTTGCCCTCCGGGCCCCCTGCCCTGTTGCTCCCTATCAGCGCCGCCAGGCGCGACGGGACTACCAAGTGTTCACCGTCCCCCCGGCCTCCACCCCGGTGGAGTGGGCTCCGATGGGGCGGCGTCCACCATGTCTACCTGCGACCTATGGCGGAGTCGGATGGAGAGCGGCGATTGGACAGCTACTGATTGGCGGTGTGGTCGGCAGAGACTCTGGGAGGGCTGTGCCGGGATTGGATCGGCCCGATGCGCCTCGCCTCGTGCGATGTGTAGGGCAGAGTGGGCCCGTTGCTTCCCTTTAATACCTGGGAGCAAGCAAACGCCAGACGAGCGCAGCCGCCAGTCGCGACTGTCCGCCACAAGAAGGACCGACGACGCCACAAGGGAGCATTGCGGCGGGGCGCCCTGGACGAGCACTGCGATCATTGAAGCAGCCGGACACAACAACAACAACAACAATACGTATAGGTACTTACATCGCAAAAAGTTCGACCTTTCAGCGATACGTTTGCGGCCTCGTGCTGTTGCTGACCCAGATTCCTGATGGCGTTCTTCCAAATGTCTTTAGCTAATTGCAGGTTGCAGGATGCAGGACAGCATGGCGTCATGGAGATGGGTATGCTAGGTATATATGGATCACTGACGGCCTTCCAGCGTTGCCCCTAATCCAACAACAACATTCTCGTTTGGGTGCGTGCTGTCCGCGTGTTTTTATACGTACAATTTGGTTGCGCTTCTTTTTCTGTGAACCCTAGGTACTTTGCGGAGGAAATGCGGAGAGAATAGCTGGAGAGTGTCTCGTGTAATCGGTTGACGTCTGCGACTTCACCTAACCCCTACTGTATGTACGTATCTATCTATTGAACTGGCTGTTGAAACTTGGTCTATCAAGTCTTGCATTTCATCCCTCCAGGGCTGAGGGCGCTTCGGTCAGACGGATCCGCAACAACCATAGTAGCTTCGATAGTAGCCAGCGCTGAGAGATCCCACCTTGGCTGTCGTCTTCATCGTGACTCGCTGCTGAACGCTAGAACGATAGAGCAGTTGAGCCAGCGGCAACGATTTACATACCGGGACACTAGAACCTGACATGCAGTGCACATAGCATATGTAGGTACAGTATTCGCAATTCGCAATCTGCTGTACACACAGCTTGTTGAGTGGGACTGAAATGAGGGGGTGGGAGCCTGGGAGGGTCGATACTCCGATTGGAATTTTTGTTTACCGAAAACGCGTCCTAACCTTGTGTTTTTGGAAAGTTTACCGAAACGGTGATTTTGAAAAATGGCGCCGAAATAGCGTTACTTTATTCTATGGTCACACAACATACCGTAAACCCTATATTTAGCCCTTTCCTTTTTATAACTAGCCTCCCTATACACCCTCCTAAGACCACTTTTAGTTTGAGCGCTCCCTATAATTACGCCCCCTCCACTTGGGATTGGCCAAATAAAACCAAACCGAACCGAACCGAAATGAAGCATGAAAGGCAAAATTGTCCACGTCTGGGTGTATGTTTGGGCGCGTATGTGTATGTCGCCCCCCCCCCCCCTATAGTTATACACTCTCCTACGGCTCGAATAAACAATTAGCCTGCGAGGGTGGGGGCTAATTATAGGGTTTACGGTACCTACATTGTACTTCTCAAAACGCCGCGGTTTACTCACTTGTACCCTTTTGGCATTTTAAAAAATAAAAACTACAAAGTCGCCAAATAAAATACATAGGTAGTCGCCGAAACCCTCTACTAGTCGCCCCCCCCCCTCATATTCTTTTTGCGCAGTACAACCTGCACACAAGGCCGAGGTTTGAGCACCAATCACGCTTGAGAAACACGGCTGACCCACTGTTTTGTCGAGCCGAAGCAAAGTCAGCAGTGTGAGAAACTGGAAAAAGCAGCGAGTGACGGACGGCGCACTCTCGCGGCGACTATAAAGCCGTCCGAATTCCCGTAATGCAATTTGCGGCGCGCGTCAAGGCGCATTAAAATCAAGAGTCCGGAATCCAAAGAACAAAGTCCCGGGGAATTGCGCCGATCCTGTCGTTCTAGGGAACGACAGGAGAGGACGATTCGCGATAGACGAGACAGATTGATTCAATTAGACAGCCTGAGAACGACGACGACGAAGAGACGAAGGAAGACGGATCGCTCAAAACAAACGCGTGTTTACGCCGGTGCGCAGAGTCCAAAGTACAAATACACATATCTATATTACTAAAGCACAATGTTTGTTTGTCTGCAACGCAGCCCAGAGAGTTGTGCTGGATGGATTGAGCTGAAATTTTGTATGAAGCTTCCGTGGGAAACTTCACCGTCGAATAGGGGCCGGATTTGCGATAACTACCGTAATCCGCGAGTTATGCAAATTGCGCATACGTGTTTGATCAAATTTGAGAATTCAGTGTCAAATCTGCTTGGGACATATGTAATCGACCATGCTGATCACGAATATCACATCCGTTTTCCAGTGCGATACCGTAATCGCGAGATACGACGCATTGAATATGCAAATTGCGTATGATCGAATTTGAGAATTCAGTGTCAATTCTGCTTGGGATATATGTAATCGACCGTGGTGATCACGAATCTCACATCCGCCTTCCAGTTCGACACCGTAATCCCGAGATATAGCATTATCTTTTTCTACAGTAGTAACTATGACTGTTTGTGGGTTCTGTCTGCAGCACATAGAGTTCTGCTGGATGGATTGAGCTGAAATTTTGTATGAAGCTTGCTTGGCACATTTTACCATCAAAATAAGAGAGTGGCACTACTTTTTTGAAGCTATCGTAATCCATGCGTTATGCAAATATAAATAAATTATATGATAATACAGCACATTTTATCCGTGCTTCTGACTTATCAGAAGTGTTTAGAAAACAGTACCGTACAGATCAATGGTGTAGTGGTTATGATGTCCGTTACTTTTCTGAAGGTCCTGTGATCAAACCTCTGCCATAGAAATACTTGTAACCTTTTTGTCTATAACTTTTTTGTTTTGCACGTGTTTATGCTATAAAAACTTTGAACTTTTTATTATTTTTTACTTGGTTTTACAGGTGTTAACGCTATAAAAACTTGTATTACACGCCCATGCACGCACGCGCGCGCGCGCACGCACGCACGCACGCACGCACGCACGCACGCACGCACGCACGCACGCACGCACGCACGCACGCACGCACGCACGCACGCGCACATGGACATGGACACGCGCACACACGCACACGCACGCACGCGCACGCACGCACGCGCACGCACGCACGCACGCAAGCACGCACGCACGCACACGCACATGGACACGGACACGCGCACTCACATGCACGCACGCACGCACGCACGCACGCTCGCACGAACACGCATGCACATGGACATGGACACGTGCATGCACGCACGCGCACGCTCGATCGCACGCACGCACGCACCCATACACGCACACACACACACACGGACGCACCCACGCACGCACGCGCACTCATGCACGCACGCACACACACACACATGGACACGGACACGCGCGCGCGCGCGCACGCACGCACGGACTCGCGAGTGGGCGCACGCACACATGCGCGTGTATGTATTAGCGTTTTAGTGGTGCGTTGTTTTAGTTTTTCTTGGCGTTGAGCATTGATCGTCGACGCATTAAGCGCAATAAATGAAATATTGTGGTGCGTTTTGCCCGGTCCAATGGCCCAATGAACTTGGATTTCCCCGAAAAAAAAAGGCGTAGGACAAAACACGCGCTCCGCGCTCCGCGCTCCGCGCTCTGCGCTCGTGCGCTCGTGCGCTCTGCGCTCGTGCGCTCGTGCGCTCCTGCGCTGGTATACGGTATTCTGAAAAAAGCAACCGCATTTCACAATTTTCCGCACGTAATATTTGGTCTGCTCATTTTTTTTATTCTAGGCGGTGGGTGGTGGTGCTGAGACGAGTTTTTTCTCGGAACGGGAAAAAAAGGTACGCGCACCGCGCAATTTATGACCACCGGCGGTGGGCTACGCACCTAGGTACAACCTTCTTAACGTATGTAGGGAGTTGAGATGTAGGCGCGCCTGCGCCGCTGCTTGCCTAGCGCGGGGCAGGCAGCTAGTATTATAAAAGCTCATTGTCTGTCTGTCTGTCTGTGTGTGTGCAACGCAGCGCAGAGAGTTGTGCTGGATGGATTGAGCTGAAATTTTGTATGAAGCTGCCGTGGGAAACTTCACCGTCATTTAAGGGCCGGATTTGCGATAGCTACCATAATCCATGAGTTATGCAAATTTCGCATACGTGTTTGATCGAATTTGAGAATTCAGTGTCAATTCTGCTTGGGATATATGTAATCGACCGTGCTGATCACGAATATCACATCCGTTTTCCAGTGCGATACCGTAATCGCGAGATACGACGCATTGAATATGCAAATTGCGTTTCATCGAATTTGAGAATTCAGTGTCAAATCTGCTTGGGATATATGTAATCGACCGTGGTGATCACGAATCTGGCATTCGTTTTCCAATCTGCTACAGTAATGACAAGATATAGCATTATCCTTTTCTACAGTAGTATGACTGTTTGTGGGTTCTGTCTGCAATGCAGCTTGAGCTGAAATTTTATATGAAGCTTGCTTGGCACATTTTACCATCAAAATAAGAGTGGCACTACTGAAGCTATCGTAATCCATGCGTTATGCAAATATATATATAAATTATATGATAATACAGCACATTTTATGCGTGCTTCTGACTTATCAGAAGTGTTTAGAAAGCAGTTCCGTACAGATCAGTGGTGTAGTGGTTATGATGTCCATTACTTTTCTGGAGGTCCTGTGATCAAACCTCTGCCATAAAAATACTTGTAACTTATTTGTTTATAACTTTTTTTGTTTTGCACGTGTTTATGCTATAAAAAACTTGTATTACACGCACGTGCACGCACGCACGCACGCACGCACGCACGCACGCACGCACACGCGCACGCACGCACGCACGCACGCACGCACGCACGCACGCACGCACGCA
The DNA here is from genome assembly GCA_030248085.1 of Paralinhomoeus sp. GSCO2_6. Classification (NCBI taxonomy): domain Eukaryota; kingdom Metazoa; phylum Nematoda; class Chromadorea; order Monhysterida; family Linhomoeidae; genus Paralinhomoeus; species Paralinhomoeus sp. GSCO2_6. Next base: position 42,710 of record JASAMY010002612.1, read on the forward strand.
CGCACGCACGCACGCGCAAACGCACGCGCACGCACGCACGCACGCACGCACAAGCGCACACACGCACGCACGCACAAGCGCACGCACGCACGCACGCACGCACGCACGCACGCATGCACGCACGCACGCACTCACGCACGCACGCACGCACGCACGCACGCACGCACGCACGCACGCACGCACGCGCACATGGACATGGACACGCGCACGCACACGCATGCACATGGACATGGACAGGGTAAACTATTTTCGGGCTCTCCCATTCCCCCCCCCCCCCCCTTGCATCGGTTCACTGTCGTTCTTGTGTGCGCGTTTTGTGCATGTTTCTTCGGATTGTTTGCATCAGGTGGCGAGAGCAAAACGTTTTTGGACATAAAACACATTCAAACAGACACACCGAAGAACCGATTCTCCCCCCCCCCCCACATAGCATACCACAGAGACTGTAATATGAAAATAAAAAAAACTTCTGCAAATAAGTCTCAGCGCATGTCTCCAATTTACATTGCAGGTGTGTTGATATGAAATTTATTTAAAACAGAGTGGCTGTTACAAGCAATTCTTTAGCATTCATGCAAATGCGTTGGTTGACACTTTGTAGTTTCATTTGCAGTGCTTCACCATTGTACAACTGAGTATTCTCAACATATTTTATTTCATGAGGCAAATTGATGTTGAACCACTTTGGAGCACTTTGCAAGCAGGAGTCCTGAGTTCGAAGCGGCTAGTACTTACAAATGCGCCGCGCGCACGGGTATATATGTTTGCTTCGAGTAAACTCGTGAACCGCTTGAAGTACGTGCACGCGCGATGGCTCGATCGAATCCTCGCGACCCCGAGATGGTCATGGGCAAGGTCGATTTTTTTTTACAAATTTGCAAATTTATCGCGATTGAGCGGGGCAGACCCTCTTTGGAGGAGACAATGGCAGAGGTGCACACCGAAATAATATTCTTTGATGTGGCTCAGGCTTTGCCATAGGCTTAGGCTCAGGCACACATGCACACACGCGCACGCACGCACGCGCGCACGCACGCACACACGTGCTCGCACGCACCCACGCGTGCACGCACGCACGGGAGTGCACGCATGCACGCACGTGCACGCACGCACGCACGAAGGTGCATGCACGCACGCACGCATGCACGCACGCACGCACGCGCGCACGCACACACGCACGCACGCACGCACGCACGCACGCACGCACGCACGCACGCACGCACATACATATGCACGTACACGGACGCACGCACAGACGCTCGCTCGCGCGCGCGCGCGCACGCAAGCACGTACACGCACGCCTGCACGCAATCACAGGAGTGCACACCCATGCACGCACGCACGCACGCACGCACGCAGACGCGTGCAGCCACGCGCGTGCACGAACGCACGAACGCACGCACGCACACACACACACGCACGCACGCACGCACGCACGGGAGTGCACGCACGCACACACGCATGGGAGTGCACACATGCACGCACGGGAGTGCACGCACGCACATACGCACGCACGGGAGTGCACGCACGCACGCACGGGAGTGCGCGCACGCACGCATGCACGCACGTACATGCACGCACGTACATGCACGCACGTACATGCACGCACGCACGCACGCGCGTACGCACGCACGGGAGTGCACGCACGTGCATGTATGCATGCACGTGCACGCACGTGCACGCACGGACGCACAGACGCACGCACGCACGCACGTACGCACGTACGCACGCACGCACACATGCACGCACGCACGCACGTGCACGCACGCGCACGCACGCACGCACGCACTGGAGTGCACGCACGCATGCACGGTAGTGCGCGCACGCACGCACAGGAGTGCGCGCACGCACGCGCGCCCGCTCGCACGGACGCCCCCGCCCGCAGCCAGCACGCACGCACTCACGCACGCACGCATGCACGCACGCACGCACGCACGCATGGGAGGGCACGCACGCACGCACGCACGGGAGTGCGCGCACGCACGCACGCACGTACACGCATGCACGTACATGCACGCACGCACGCACGCACGCACGCACGCACGGACGCACGCACGCGCGTATGCACGCACGGGAGGGCACGCACGTGCACGTATGCACGCACGTGCACGCACGCACTCATGGGATTGCACGCACGCACGGGAGTGCACGCACGCACGGTAGTGCACGCACGCACGCACGCACGCATGCACGTACGCACGCACGTACACGGACGCCCGCACGCACGCACGCACGCGCGCGCGCACGCACGCACGCACGCACGCACAGAGGAGCACAGAATTTGGGCCAGTTTCTGTCAACGGGGTGCACGCCTTCACGATCAACAGAGGAACACAGAATTTGGGCCAATTTCTGTCAGTGGGGTGCACGCCCTCACGATAAAAAGAGGTACTCAGAATTTGGGCCAGTTTCTGTCAACGAGGTGCACGCCCCCATGGACAAAGGGGGAGCATGGAGTTTGGGTCCCTCAATGCTGACAACTGTCCTAAGGAACATCCGCCCGCACATGCAAAAGACAAAGCTACGCATATCCTTGCGCATTATCTGTATCATCACTTCGACGTCATATGCGAAATCAATTGCTTCGTGCCTTAATGTATACATGGCGGCCGAAGGCCGCGCGCGCCTCTAGTATAGCAAACCCATCACCATGGCGCCTTCCCGACGAAGACATTCGGAAGAACGCCATCTGTAATCTAGGGCGGCGACGGCACGAGAAATTTCATTGAAACGGAAGTCCTCGGTCTAGTGGATCCAGATCAAGATTCGAACCCAGAACCGTGAGCGCAAGGCGCCGATTCTCTACCACTAGGTTTTACGCTGCCCCGAGCAAACATATCTCTCAGTTCAGAACGTATACAATAAACTCCCTAATTAGGGGGGGATGGGGGAAATTGTAGACCGACGAGAGCTCATTATTCAGAGGGGTGTTTGGTGGGCTCCATAATTAGAGAGATTTAGTATGGGCACGTCTACACAGCACATGCGCACACAACGAGTGAATTCAGAGACTCTCAGAGTACTCACTCAACGAAACGTGCGTCCACTTGCAGACGGCTTTCGAAGTCCTTTAAGCTGGCCAAGAATGCCTCCAGAGGACTGTGGAAGCCAGCTCGGACACCATTCGCTCTCTGGCCCAGTTCAGAGCTCAGAAATGAGCGCATTTGCTCGGATGAGGCGCACGACAGCGCCTCTCCCAGCACTGCCGAGCAGTTGACACCGCTGGGGTTGAGAGGCGATGTCAACCAGTCAGACCCGTGCGTCGACTGCAGCTCTTGGGCGAACCCCGGTCTGCTGACCGCCCAGAGTTCCGCCATGTTCTTCTTTAAGGGCGGCAGAAGCTCCTAGAGGTTCGTGCACTGCTGTGTCGAGTCAGCTATGAACGATACATTTACACGTAGCAATGTATGGAGCACGACAAAACATAGGAAAATGAAAAATTTTAATTTGAATGCATAAATAAAACACAGGGCGTTCACTGCGACACTACAGACGCACATTTGCGTGAACCACCCAGCGCGGTCGACGTTATGGATTATGGAATGCAAAAGACAATCTCACCTCTTTTACTGCGTCATTCAACTGGGCGAATACGGACAAGTTCTTGACCAGGTCCGACTTGTTTAGTCCATGTTTCTGATAGGCTCTTATTAGGTTCAGCGCAGTCGAATACTCTTGCACGGTGTCTTGCAGCTCTGTCGCGAAGAAATGCCGCGAAAATGCCCCTGCCAGTCTCAGCCAGTCGTCGCTGACATCGCCTTCGTCACCACGAGCTATGCGATGCAGCTGTCGGGAACACCTCCCTTCGACCAACCGTTTATGACACGGAACCTGGAGACAGGTAGCTTTGGCTTACCGGTAAATGGGGCCACGTGCGCTCGACAGTCTACGGTATGTAATTTTTTCGAAAAATCGGCTGGATTCAGAATTACCTGCTCGGCCAGCAGCTGCCAGGTGGTGGCATACCGCTGCTTCTCCGGCAGAGAACGAGTCCGCTGCATGAGACCGACGCCCTCCCATAATTGGTCCAGAATCGCCTGCGACGCCTCGATCCAGCTGGGGTGGATCCTGTCCCGTGCGTCCTGCGCCCGCGTCGCTTTCGCCGCCATCACGCCGCTCAGCTGAACACACGTGCGTGACTCCCCCCAGTCGAAACAGTCATTGGAGCTTTTGAAGACAGCGGTCACAGTGTCTGAAGCCTACTGAAGGGAGGGCACTATTGTCTATTGGAGGATTCGTACTGGCGGAGGCACTTGGCCGTGAAGTTCCTGGTAGTTGAGGCGCAGTGCTGAGATGCGCGTCTCGTAGCGCTCGACCAGGCAGCTCTCTGGACACAGGTCGTCCGATGGATTCTCAGACGACGTAAGACGGGGTCCGCACTGCAGCCACTCGGCGACTGTGCACATATTCGCCATGCCTAAGAATTGTGTCATGTACCGCATACTGGTTGCCGTAGTGTACCTATAAACAAGCGTCCCTCTCTCCCCCCCCCCCCCTTTCGATAAGCCCCAAGCCCGTTCAGGCCATCAACAGCTATGTATAAGCGACCAAAAGTTTTAAAAAAAATTCGCACTCACTAGTCGTAACGTGTTAGGGCTACTCAACCGACCAGACCCGAGTAACCCGAGACTGACCATCGCCATAAAAGTGTCTGCAGCCGCAGCGCTGAGAGTAGCTCTGCAGACGGCGGTCCAGGGTGCAGCTGAACGCGTTGTACGCGCTGCTGCCGCTGCTTCTGCCCCACGACGCCAACTGGCTGAAGGGACGCTCTCCACAGTTGCCAATGTTACGCAGACGGCGCCTCTGGAAGTACGTAGGCATAATATGGCGTAGCGAAGACGTAGGTTCGGTGGCCGTTTGCGCAGTTGGACTAAGTATTTGGGTTCCATATCGAAAGGTGCGGGTTTCAATCCTCAGCGTGGCAGTAATGCAATAGCACTAAGCATTAACCCCCTAGGACAAGGAGCTGACATACAA
>JASAMY010001216.1:0-47736 GCA_030248085.1 Paralinhomoeus sp. GSCO2_6
CGATTGACGCCTTTCCTCAAGACCGTCTATTGCTGAGCAATGTTGAAGTGCGTCTGAAGCTGTTCCGAACAGACGATACCGTTTCTCTGCAAACCAGAGACTCAAATGCTGGAGATGACTACAAAGTATCGATAAAGTCTATTGAGTGGTTTGTGAGAAAAAGTCGAGCCGCTGCCGTCTCTGCAAATGGCGCTTAATCTAAACTCGTGCGCCAGCCGGCGCGGTACCCAATCCGCAGAACAACCATAAAGACAGAACACATAGATGCAGGCAGGAAGAGCGTGCACGCGCTCCCGCTGAGCGGGGGGCAGCTTCCTAGACGCGTCGTACTGGGCTTTGTCAGTACAGCGTGCTACAATGGGGCTGTCAAAAGAAACCCCTACAATTTTCAAACCTTCAATGTTAAGCGTATGCAGTTGTTTGCGGCCGGCATTCCGCAGCCGCACTCTGCACTGGAAATGGATTACTGAAAAATTCCGATTTACGCGACCTTACATGCAGATGCTTTCGGGTCTCAACACCCCAATCGATGGCCAGGGCAATGGGATCACAATGAGCGATTTTGCAAACGGTAGCGCGTTTTACGTGTTCGACCTAACTTTGGACAGCTCGGACAATGGCTTGCAGTTGATCAAAGAAGGAGCAATTACGCTGAATGTCGAGTTTGCAAAAGAGGTGCCAGCTGGGGGCATAAAACTGATTGGCTACTTTGAGTATGAATCTATTCTGTACATAAATCACAATCGCGAGATCTGGTTTGATTTTTCCATGTGATATGAATAGGTCGCAGTTATTAGCTGCTGTGCGCTCTGATGAGGTATTGTGCAAAAAAAATGCATGGGCGTATTCGCGGCAGACATGGTACCACCGCTCAAAATAGTGTCAGTAGGGGTACCCCCGTACGAAATTGCTGCATTTTTCGGCGCCTCTCGGCGGCGGCAGGCCTTCCGCCCATTGCTGGAGCTGGTGCTGCAGGCCCGGCGAACCGCTGCTGGCGTGTGCTGAATAAACCCAATCGTGGCGACTCACCGCCTTTTAGGACTGTTTGCGGCCGCTTGTTGCGCGCCGGGGTCAGAATATGGGCAACAGCCGCCGCGCAGCCGCCCGTGCATTGCCTTGTGCCGTTGTTGTAACTGACTCGCCAATAGAATGAGCGCTGCGAGCAGAAGGGGTGGGATGAGGCAGCAGAGCGTCTAGAGACAGGCCGCGCGATGGTTGCAAAACCTTCTGAAGCCGACGCGTTCGTCTTTCGGCGATTGGCGTTGCGGATTAGTCTGTGTTGTGTACTGGTACGGGCGAGTTGACCTCTTGTCTGTGCTGCACAGCTGCGCGCTGCGCGGTAGTTGCTCGTTTTTTGGGCAACACACCTCCTGCGTCTAAATAGAAGCGATAGTCCTAGACGCTTGCTGCCTCATCCCACCCCGTTCTGCTAACAACGGCCATTTAAATTTCTATTGGCGGGTCAGTTACAACGACAGCCCAAGGCAATGCACGGGCGGCTGCGCGGCGGCTGTTGCAATATTCTGACCGGCGCGCGAACAAGCGGCCGCAAACAGTCGTAGAAGGGTGGGTCGCCACGATTGGGTTTATTCGCGAGCGCACGCCAGCAGCGGTTCGCCGAGCCTAGGCGCCCCGCGCCCACACAGCAATGCAATGCGGAACGAAGGCCCGCCGCCGCCGAGAGACGCCGAAAAAATGCAGCTAAGTATTTCGTTGGGGGTGGTACCCCCTACTGACACTATTTTGATCAAAGAAGGAGCAATTACGCTGAATGTCGAGTTTGCAAAAGAGGCGCCAGCTGGGGTATAAAACTGATTGGCTACTTTGAGTATGAATCTATTCTGTACATAAATCACAATCGCGAGATCTGGTTTGATTTTTCCATGTGATATGAATACGTCGCAGTTATTAGCTGCTGTGCGCTCTGATGAAGTATTGTGCCAAAAATGTATGGGCGTATCTTCGCGGTAGACATGGTACCACCGCTCACAGTGGGAAAAGGTCTCATTCTAAATTCGGACATACACACGCGGCCAGGCACGCACTGGCTGGCTCTCTATCGCACTCCTCACCGATATGACTGGTTCGACAGCTATGGAAGACGGCCGCCACTCGAGTTCGAACGTCGTTTTTGGCCTCTGCACTATAACCTGAATCGGGTACAGTCGTACTCGACAGACACCTGCGGAGCTCACTGCCTGTATTACCTGTATCACAGGTGCAGGGGCGTAGTACCAGCCGACATTTTTGAAGGCTATATAAAGCCCGAGATTAACGATATTCTCATTATCGAGTTTTTAGAAGAGCAGTTCAACACGTTTAGTGAGGAGCCAACATTGGATCGGATCTGCCAGTGCTGCAAAAAACAAACGTAATGATGAGCACCGACCCCATTCTGAACCGTTACATTATCGAGCCACGCAATGACGCTGTTGCGCTCTACCGATTGCCTGGCCAAAGCACACCCGCAGCGCAGCATCGCTCTCCATCATCGAACAAATCGACTGGAGACTGAGTCTAAAGCTGACGCCCCAACAGACAAAATAAAGCCTAAGGTGAAACAAGTCGATGAACAAAACCGCAGTCCGCAGTTTCAATAATAAATCGCATTGATTTTAAGCGGAAGATTAAAGACCTAAAATCTGAAAATGCGAAACTTGAAAAGAGCCTGAAGGAAAGCGCACAAATGTGCGCTCAACTTGCGGATCAGCTCAAACGATTCAGGGCCGAGTCAAAACGCAAGCAACAACAAACTACCGAGCCCCAAGGCGAACAAGAAACAAAAAAACGCAGATTAGCTGCTAACGCACTGGATCCCCGCGCACGATGCCGACGACACAGACGAAGACGAGCATTCGGCTTGCGCACCCATTGTCGCTGTGTACATTGCAAAACAGTAAGAACCTCGTCAAGCGCACAATTCGCCCGTCAAGTACCATTCATCACATCTACGACATGCTTTCCGTACTCGTCGCCCATATCAGCGCGAACAAGCTTTAAGTACACTATGGTATCTTGTGTTTAGCCTATCTTTAAATAAATGTTGCGTTTTAACATGAAAAAATAACGCACCAACAAATCGTGCTCAGCAACGTACAAATAAATAAGACAACAAAGTAAAACCACAAAAATTCTTAAAGATTTCCATTCAAAAGATTTATTGGTAGTAGACACTCCGTGAATATAGTAGCTTTCCGCACCCAGTGTGCGTAAAGGAATAGCGCCGAACACGCGCAAAGGGAAAGGCCGACCCAATTAGCCGTGATATACTTAGGGCGCATGACAAAAGCCAAAAGTACATATTGCTCTGGGGCGTCCTCACAGCCGGAGACCTCTTCTTGCCAACCCATAGAGAGTTGATAAGTCCCGCCTGTTTGGACACGGTGGGCATCGTCCAATTGAAGCCTTGTGGAAAAAGGCGACTGGCAGTGCTGGGATTTGATTTTGAACCCAGGCCGGTCCTTTACGACCACTACACCACACTCGCACGCCTCCTATCAAAAAAATCACGCATGATAAGCCAGGAGAAACGGCGGAGCCGGCAGTGCCTGGCGTCAAACACCGCCCACCCTGGGATGTAACAATTGAAGACTTGTGAAAAAAGACGACTGCAGTGCTGGGATCCGGACAATGTTTATCGAGCACTGCAAGAACCTCGTCAAGCGCATAATTCGCCCTTCAAGTACATTACATCTTGTGTTCGTGTGCGCGCGTGCATGCGTGCGTGCGCGTGTGTGCGTATGCGCTTTTCTCACCTGATGAGGTGGCACTGAAACAATTAACCAAGAGGGTTAATAGAGTGTTTTACGGTATATGCATCAAAATTGTTCTAAATAGCTATAGTGTAGCCTCATATACGGGTAAATATGCTTCCAGTAATTCAGGGAGAATGGTAATTGCACTGTACTTGCGCAACACGGCATCAGAATGACGTGATACTGAGTACATAGTGTACTGCGTAATAGTAGTTACAGAAGACTATAAGGGTGCTACAGTGTATTTGAAACTATACGGTAATTGAGAAACATGACCTTAGAATGACGTCATGCGGCTAGTAGAAAAAGGCCCCTAAAAGTCACCATCACTTGTTCCGCGAAGCAAAGGAAAGATGATAGTCGAGGCTACCACTGTGATCTGCGTAAAATGTGGCTACATCACTTCTGATAAAGAGAGGAGATGTGGAGACATACTGTCGAGCAGCGACACCTGCAGCGCATAATGGAGCAGCTGTAGCGCGAGCGGCTACGACTGGAGACCGACCAGCACCGCCACCACCACGAGCACCGCACTACAAGGCGCAGCACGGCCCGCCACTTCAGCGACAAGTGGCAGTCGTCGAGAAGCGTCCGAACAAGAGTCCCCTCCCTCCCTCGTCTTCACTGTCGGTGAAGCGGTGCCCGAACAGCGTCTCGTCATTTACGCTCGGACGACACAGTCGCCTCCGCATACCCTACATACATGTAACCGGCTTTTTGAAGTGGGGGGGGGGGGAGAGGGGGAGGGTCTGAGACCATTCTGGGTGGGGGCGTGGGGGCACCCAGATTTGTAGAGGGGAGGGGGTTCCCAGAAGGGAAAATGCACTTCAAAATGCACCTAATAGTGTCTAAATAGGTAAAAAAAAATGCGTTAAAATAGGCTATATATAGCGCTATTTAGCTGTTTTAAGGCCAAAAAAAACACTGAAAAAACGAAAAAGTACACTAGATTTTTATAATTGTAGACAAGTTGAAAACTTCAGAAAAATTCTGAGAAAGGGGGCTGGATAGGGGTAAAGTTCCACCTGGGGCCCCCAACCCCCACCCAGATTACATCTATGTATGCCCTCCTACATGTATGTATGCCCTCCTATGGACACCATTAACCGCGAAATGAAGAATAACACTAGAGATTTCTCTAAAATGGGCAAACTGCAGCAGAGCTCGAGTGCGATGAGCGCGCAGTGTCTTTTCTTCCTCAAAGCGCCGTTCGCGCCTCTTTCCCACAAAACACCAGCTTGGGGTGTCTGGGGCGTCCTCACAGCCAGAGGCCTCTTCTTGCCAACGCATAGAGAATTGTTCTGCTGTTGGACACGGAGGGCATCGTACAACGTTTATGGAGCACTGCAGTGGACACGCCGCACGCACGCACGCGCATCGCGTTCGCGCCCCTCGCTCGGCTGGGGGCGTCGTACGAGTCGGTGGCGGGCGGCGGGAACGGAGACGGTCCCTCTCTCTCTCCGACGACCGAAGCCAGCTGACAAAAGCCAGCCGAGTCACGCGCGCGACTTCGGCGAGCGCTGATTCACTCGAGCGATTTCGCAATACGGCGGGCACGTGACTCAGTTCGACCCATTGCCTCTCGCCTCGCCAGAAATAATGCCGTCACTCCGTTGAGTCATCACGCGCGCGCAGTCGTCGCGACACCGCTGAAACACGGAGCAACAGTGCAACACCCCGGCGACTCGGCACCATAAAACCCGACCTACCGGACGTCCGTGCCGTGAGTCGGTCGTTCTGGCTCGGCTGGGGGCGTCGTACGAGTCGGTGGCGGACGGCTGGAAAGGAGGCGGGCCTCGTCGGGCCGGCCGCCTAACAGAAATCAAACCAGTCTCGCGCGCACGCGCGCTTTTTCGAAGAAGTTCGTCGTCCGTCGAATCCGCCGCCGGCGGTCCGGCCGCAGCCGTCGACACCCTGCGAATCGTCCGCCGCGTCGTCGCCGCCAGCGCCGTCACGACCACCACCTGTTTCGAAACAGTCGTCGTCGTTGAGTCATCAAAAAAGCCGCGAAAATCTCGGCGACGACGCGTATAACAACCTCGCCGACGTCCGCTGCTCAGTCGGGCCGTCGAGCAGGCTCGCCTTCTGCGCCAAAAGTCGCCGCTTTCGTTGAGTCATCATCACGACGTCGCTCGGCCGCCTCTCGTCCTCCTCGTCGGGGTCGCCTTCGCACGCTAAATGTTACTCCCAAGCGTGTTACGCCCCCGTATCTCCGGCCACAAAAACGCACCAATTTATTACGCCCGGTGGGTCGGCGTTAAAAAAACGTACCGAAATACCTACCGGGCTAATGCGTTTTTGTGCCTGAAAATACAGGGGTTACTACTGACCATATCGATGCAAATAACCTTAATTTCTGCAGCTTACCTACATGCACCGATCAGCACCGCAAAATGTACCTTCAAAGTGAACCCATGAATATTCTCCCAAGTTGACATTGTGCTGGAATTCTTCAAAGGAGAATTGGTCAATGTGTCCTCCGGACTGTACGATCGTTCTGCTGCCCGTTCCTTTGACGATGATGGCGGTTGACACTAGAGATGAGCATGAGCCGGGCCTGGGCCTGATTTTCCAGGGGCGGGCCGGGCCTGCCTCGTTTTTGGGCGAAAATTCAATAGAAATTTGCGGGCCTGGGCCGGATTTTTGCCGATTTGGCCGGGCCGGGCCGTGATTTCTAGGCCCATGCTCATCTTGAGTCGACACGGGACAGGCAACTGTCGTCAGGTCGGTTAGTCTTGGCTGTCTGAACAACTGAAAGTCACTCCCCCCCATATATGGTTACCACCCCGTGGAAGCGACGCATCCGAAATGGTAAGTGCCCCCGGCACGTATCAGTTGGTTTTACGGTAATTCTCTCCCCATCCAGCATACCATGACTCAGACATGGCAAGTGGAATACGGTAACTCATTCATTTTGAGAAACGGTTACGGTCGGTGTACCTTGAACAAACAAACCTCACGAGCACTTGACTTCTGTCTATCTTGTTAATCTTGTCCATTTGACTTGTCACCAATTCGTACGTCGAATCTTGAGCCACTGTGGTAAACAATTTGCATTTCGTCCCCAACTGGCCAAGTACAGTGACCGCATTGCAAGCGTTTCCACCCAGTGACACACGCTATGAATTATGCAAATTTCGTTAATTTTAAAATTTCAAGTATAATTTTAAGGTTGCACTTGCTCGCGGCAGACTACGTCACTGTCTTGTTCCGGATAGTGTGTTGTAAAGGAAATGATGTCCAAGCATGTCATGCCGACGGATAGCACGCAGTTGACCTCACTCATTCTTGGTTTTTAGAATTTGTGTAGAAGTAGATCTCAACGTGTACCTTAGAACTTCACGCTTCAGTTACGTCTGGGGAGCATTACAGACACATAATAGTACGAGTTTATGGTGCACTGGAAAATTTGAAAAGATTATGCGCGCGCATCGTTGACGCAACCCAATTTCCGGTGTTCGCGTAATGCTCTGTGACAGTTGGCTGGCAAAATAACACGAGTGGATTACTACTGTATTGTTAAACAAGTCGCGGCGTGCTGAGGCGTCGTGTCGTGCAAAAGGGGTAGTAGGGCACCATATTATCAGTGCCTGTCAGCGAGCGAGCATGTTGATTGCTAGAGCATCATTGTTTGCGGCTGGGCATTTTGGTGAACGAAAAGACGCGCCACTGAGTGTCACTGAGGCAATGAATTTGCATAACACGTTTCTCCCTAGGCACGGATTTCTTTCTAAAACTCATCTCGATCCGCAGTGCTCAAGAGGGGGCAACCGTAAGTCACGTGTTGGACGAAGGCATTGGCAACGTAAAAGGATCGCAGCTCTGGGTTCAGCTAAAAGTGACACACGCCTACAAAACATGGCACTGACCTTGAAGAAGCAACGCGCGCGAGCGCAATCACAGGGGCAAGTTTATCAGTCCAACATGACCACACTTTTTGCCAGCTATTTCACAGCCATACTGCAAGGCCTCGAGCAAATTCTCCTGGCTGAACAGTGTCGACTTGTTGAGGTTATGATCTGACTTGATGGCTAGTAATTTTGAGTGACATTTGTGAATAAACGCGGCGATGAACGTGTCACCAGCTCCCAGAGTGTCGACCAGCTCTGCTGGAATGTAGGCTCGACAACTAAATAAATGAAATCGGAAAGTGCCACACGAATCGAGAAAGCGATTATAAATGAAGTGAGTTATATGTTGTTAGAAATGAGTTAAGCGTTGAATACGGGGCTGCACGCAGAGAACGCTAACAAAACTGAAGAAATCACCAGAATACCTGACAACTTTCTCCACAACTCGCTTGGCACAAGCGCCTTGCTCACCCCACGGGCACACCAGGATAGCGTCACTTTGATGAGGGTAGTTTCTCTCAAATATCTCTAACGCTTCGACCATACTGCTAGCACCTTTCTGCACCATGAATTCCTTTGACAGAAATATCAGGTCCGCATTCTTCGAGAGCGGGCCAATCTCAACATCTGAAGGCTTGTCGGGGAATACACTTACACAGATTGCACTACAGTACAGAGTGCACACTAGAGTACAAAAGATTGCAGAACACCACCTGGTCTCAGCTTTTCCAACTCGACTGAAATTAAAGGCACTCCTGTCTCTATTTTACAGTCCTTTGTGAATTCAATCATTTGAGCAATATCCTTGAACCAATTCGCTAAAATTAGACAGTCGTTGTCTGCAGCAAACCTTGAAATAACGCTAGGTATCGAAGTAACGAATTTATCGTGCAACTAATCAAAGTTCGCAATTTTTGTGTGCGGACAGGCACATGGCATAAGTGTAAGCGGATCAGATCAGGCCAAGTGGGGGGGGGGGGCAATGCGGCTTCGAGGGCGGAGGGGGGGGGGGCAGAAGTGACGAGAGTTTTGCACCAAAATAGCGTCAAAATACCTAAGTACTTTTGGTAAAAATAGGGTCACATCCTTCCAATTTCCCTTCTAAATGGACCTGATTTTCAGTCTAGCGTAGCTCCCAGTCTACAAGTGCCACACATACAAAAAAGGCACCTTCAAAGTGAATCCACGAGTACTCCGTGAGTTTTACATTGCTTCTGAACTCTTCAAATGAAAACTCGGCAACGCTTCCTCTGGAGTGGACGATGGTTCTGCTACCCGTCCCAGTGACGACTGTCGCAGTCGACACGGGACACGCGACTCTCTCCGCGTCCCTTAGCGTCAGCTGTCTAAACAACAATCCAACAGTGTCCATGCCGAGTAGCATATGTGGGGGGGGGGGGAGAGAGACCCTCCTCCCCCTCGGCGTGGTTGTGTTGGTGTGTTGTGGTGTCTTGTGTTGGGGTTTGGGGGGGGGGCGTGCCCGTCGCCTTGGCGCCCCCCCCCGGGCGCGGGGGGGGGCCGGGGCCTACTGTACTTGACTGTACTGGACAAGAGTCGGTGGAGGTTGAACGAACCTCACGATCACTTGGCTCCTATCAATTCGGTTTACGTTGTCCATTTGACTTGTCACCAGTTCGTAGGTCGAATCTTTTGCTATCGTGGTGAACAACTTGCACTTCGTTCCCAATTGACCAAGTACGGTGCTCGTATTGCATGCATTTCCGCCCAGTGAGAAGCGCTACAAAATATGTAAATATTCCCAACTTTATAAATTTAAATATTCAAAATGTGCACCTGGTCGGAGCAGCGCACATCGCTGTCTTGTTCGGGAAAATGCGCTGTATACGAAATGATGTCCAAACAAGTCAAACCGACGGATAGCACGCAGTTCACCTCACTCATTCTTTACATTCATACCGAGTCAAAACCACAGCGAATAACAATTGCATTTATCCGCACAAACTAGCCAGTTTACGGTACGCACTAGTATTTAAATATAAATTACGTTCGCCGCATCGTTACTCGAACTTGTCTCTATACTGTAAAGTTTACAGTGTAACCATGGCAATTGGAGAGGAGACGACGAGTCGTACTAGATTTCTTCCACGTAGGGGCAACCTCGGATAACTGAAACATTCGGTTGTCTCGCTCAAGTTGAAATATTTGACGACGTGCTTTGTTTTCCAGAGGGGTTCGCTTCGCTCATTCAATCGGTAAATCGCGTTGCCTCAATGCTGAGCAGACGTAATAATCGTGAGCTGAACTTGAAAGTAATTTTACAGTTGTAGGTGCAAATCTGCAGCGGATATAGATAGAATATTAGTTGTACAGCGATCATTGGAGGGGGAGGGCGTTCTTTGGAGGATTTTCGGTAATTCAAATATTTTAATTAACGCTATTAAATATAATGCTCTTCATAGCCCATTTTGATCAATTTTTGACTAAAAAGTTCGTATTTAGACACTGTTTAGGTACATTTTTGAACTTCTGAGACCCCAAGCCTTGCCTCTCCAAATCTGCTTCCCCCATCCCCAGAACGTAACCGGTCGTTCCCCCCCCCCCCACCATTCCCCCCTGGACGTTTCCCCCCCTGCCGTTTCCCCCTGCCAAAAAAAAAAAATAGGCGCTGCTGCTAAATGACAACGAAAATTTCGCATTGAGCAAAAGCGACCTGTCTGAGCTGTCTCTCTGCCCAGCAGAATGCGATACATTCACAAAAAAATGACCACCGCGCAGAAGTTGCAGAGACAGCACGAAGCACCTCTGCCCTCCACCTCAGGCAAGGGAATCCATCCGAAGACGTCTCCCCCGGGCACCTTTTCACAGGCCGAAGCGGAGGGGAGGACGTGCTCAGCCCGAGAGCCGAGGTGCTGGAACCCCAAACCAGCTGCACCAACCCCGAATGCGCAGGGATGGGAGTTAACTTTTCCGCACGGTAGTGCATTGCTGCTTTCAAAACACTACTATATATACCCAGAAAGCAGATTGCAACAATTATTCAGCAGGTTTGAACTTGGTGAGCATAGCGCCGAGTCCCATCGGAAATCGATAGTATGAAATCTGACGAAATATTGATCGTCAGCTTCCCAAGCTCTTCGTCGAAAGCGCATTACGAAAGGTACCGATGCTGCGAACCCGTTTTGCAGCTGTTTCACAGCACTTGCCACATCGAAATACACGTGCCGACATCTTTTACAAGCCACGCGCAAATGAATCCTGCTGACCCACGTCTGTCCCTCGCCAGCCTCGCGGTGCCCTTGGTCAAGAGTAGAGTACGGTATGGAGATACAGTACATAGATGCCCTGAGTCTGCTTTTCACAGCCTACTCTGCAATTCGTTTACCAGCAGCTTCTTCTGCGAGCAGTCTCGTCTTGGTGGGACTTACTTCCAAACTTGACGAGCTCCGCCTCCGCGGCACCGTCCACGCACCCAACGAGGCGGCCCGTGGTGCTAGTAGTCGGTTTCGTCTGTTGGGAGCGCCGTGGAGACCGTGCGAAAGACTAACCACCGCAGCTTCCAGCAGTCTACTAGCTTGCCGAGGACGCCAGGCGTCCGTCCGCCTGCGGCACCTGTACCTCCAGTATAAAATAACGTGTCACTGCCTCAAAAGTGACGTCGAGTACATTGTCAGCTGTCACCGGTCGCTCCGGAATCGGACCGGAAGGAGTGGACGACAGCAACTCCGCAATCAGTTCCTCCCACCCAAACGGTAGTCGGATACAACTAGGCGAATGCCAAAAAGTCAACGCGTTAAAGAACGTACGGTTCCATACTCCCAAAGTCTAGTTTTTAAATCAACGTGGCTGCGGCTACGGCGGCCTTGGTACCATGTCGTTGGTATCGTTTAGCATATCGCTTCTAAAAATTGTTGAGCACAATGGACTCGATTATTAAGACGTGATGTCTGTAAGAATCAAGCTTTTGAAGAAGGCGGCGGCCATGGCCAAAATCCACCTCGTCCGATTTTGCTCAAACACGCAGTGTATACCTAAACATGTTCTGTCTCAGTGGTGCAAGCGGCACCCCACTACAAAATTCGCTGATCAAGTTATGGACGCTTGAATCCGGCCGATTTTGCCAAAAATCGCGTCCTGGACTTTGAGTGGCGCTGTCGACTTGAAGACTTATGGATACAACTTTAAACGTCAACATATGCAAAATTGTGCGTACAATCTTTTTTTGACCTTCAAAACGCGATCCGACGTTTTTCGGTACTTGAAACGCCATCAAAACCGGTTTTTGCGATATTTCAAAAACCAGTTTTTTGACTAGCATTCACCCAAGAATTTTTAGCATCAAAATTTTTTTGATTGAGGAAAAACCCTTCTGAAGAGCTCTAAATTGAGTCCAAAAATTAAAAATCGCGTAATCCAAGACGCGAAAGTGAAACCGATTTCTGGAATATGTAATGTGCATGGTTTTTTACCCGCATTCTCGCATACGCAGATAGCAGCAAGATCGCACCTACTGAGGTGAAAGCACTTTAGGAGACCTTTAAATTGGCGCCAAAAAAAACTTGGAAACTGGTTGCTATGATCCATTGCAAAACTAGCAAAAATTCGATTTGGGAAGATGCCGTGTTGACGGATTTTTGACTGGCATTCACCCAAGAATTTTTAGCATCAAAATTTGTTTGATTGAGGTGAAAGCCCTTCTAAAGAGCTCTAAATTGACACCAAAAACTTAAAAATCGCATAATCCAAATGATGTGAAAAGTTCAAAAAACCGATTTGCAGAATATACAGTGTACATGGTTTTTAGGTCAACATTCTCGCATACGCGACTAGCAGCAAGATTGCACCTGCTGAGGTGAAAGTCCTTCAAGAGACTTTTAAATCGGCGCCATTAACTGGAAACTGGTTGATATGATCCATTGCAAAACTAGCAAAAATTCGATTTGGGAAAAAGCTGTGTTGACGGATTTTTGACTGGCATTCTCGCAAGAATTTTTGGCAGCAAGATTTTTCAATTGAGGTGAAAGCCCACCTGGCGAGCTTTAAATTTGCACAAAAAACTTAAAATCGGGTAATCCAAAAGATGTCAAAAGCCTGCGCACTAACTGAAAGTGTACATAATCCAGTTGATGATCCTGACACCGAATAGCCATCCACTACACCTAAAATTTCTTGCATGGATCTGTACCACTGCCCAGAAATGAACTGCATCCTTTATACAGACATCAGGACAATAACGGCCAAATGACACACCCTAATGGCAACCATATGGGACGAGAGAGAGAGGGAGAGGCAGCAACCGTCCGACGTAAGCCCTACCCGGGCAGCGATCGTATAAAATAAACTATGGCTCGGCTTGGAGTCGTTCTGCTGTGTTCTTTTGCGAACTCGCTTCTTAGACCCGACCCTCGGCGGGAAATTATTAGCAAGTTGGCTTTCGTTTTAATGAACTTGGTAGCAATGATCCATATTTGTTATTGAGATAAATAAAATTTTTCGTCAAGTGCTCAGTTGCAGTGTTGTAGCCTGACTTACATATGGGTCAAACCAATGCTTGTGTGGGGGGGGGGGGCGGCGGGGCTAATGGTTCGGTAGTGATTCCCAGCCGGAATCCCATCCCCCCTCTGGTGGCAGTGTGTGTGTGTGCGTGCGTGCGTGCTTGTTGCACGCGTGCGCGCGTACCTCTGTCAATTTCTCTTAGTGTTTGCGAACTAATGTCTCCCTTTGCAGAGACTGTCACTGCGACGAGGCGGGCACGGACGTGGTGGCGTTGGCGCGCGGCTGCGCGGCCGACACGGGCGAGTGTCGGTGCAAGCGCAACGTGGAGACGGCCCAGTGCGACAAGTGCAAGCCGGGCCACTTCGGCCTCGACGCCGACAGCCCCTACGGCTGCCAGGCCTGCTTCTGCTTCGGTCACGCCTCCATCTGCGAGGTCGCCCCAGACTTCTACGCCTCCAATCTCACCACCGACTTTGAGACCGAAGGCACGTATCGTACGGTATTGCACTACGTTGGGACCTAAGTTTTCGTACTAAGAACAAGGAGGTGTATGCATGGATAGCTAGCAAGTGAGCCTCTTAACACCACTATTTGAAGGATCGCTTTCAGGCAAGTCAGGCTGGTCGGCTGACAGCGCTGGCCGCCGTATGCGCGTGCAGCACGCGCCAGGGGACCCCTTCATCTCGGTGTATCAGCACGCGCAGGAGAGACACGCCGTGCACTTCGTTGCGCCCGATACCTTCCTGGGCGACCAGCGTAACAGCTTCAATCAGCTACTCAGCTTCAACCTCAGAACCGAGTGCGTACACTCAGCTGCAGTTGCAGTTTGACTGCAGTTGGAACTTTGGAAGTTGGGTACGAGTAACTTGTAACGGAAAAAAACGAAAATGTAAGAAATCTGCGAAGTGAAGAAACGACGCAAATGTTTCGTTCCGGATATATATGTTAATATCCGGCGTTAGTTGATCAGTTGGTGCGGCTCACCACAGCAAACACACTATTTTGCGGTTTCTTGCTTGTGCAATGAATCGATACAATTGTTGTCTGTGTTCCAGTGGGGGCAGTCAGGGCTCGAGTTTCGACGACATCGTGATCGAGGGCGCGAACGGCGACCGGCTCGCCATCCCTCTCGACGGCCAGCAGAACAGGAGGCCCGAGCCCTTCGAGCAGGTATGTTTTTTTAAATTTAAGAGGCGTTCCACGGAATTTTCAGGCAAAAAGAAAAACGATAAACATGGATTTTAAAAAATACCACTTAGATGGATACCCTAGGGTCCACCTTGGGCTTTAGTTTTGGTTTGGTGTAAATCGGACCATTGCACCCTCTACAGCACTTCAAAATGTGACGCGACTGCGAGGCCAGTTTCGACCCCAAAATTTGGACCTGATTTTTTCAGCGCCTGTTTCTCGTGGTTCGAGCGAACAAACGATACTCTAGGGTATCCATCCAACACATGTACACTCGACTCTGTGTTGGCCACTTTTCACGTCACTGCACGTTGCGTACGCTGAGTTACAAGCAGCCAAAATTTGAAAAATGGGATTCAGAAATGTGCCAACATCGTTTCGTGCCACCACTCCGATTCTTACGATTTTTTATGGAGTATGTAGTCGACACCTAGGCCTATTCATGCTACAAAATTCAGCATGTCACTCTCTTCGGTGCTAAAGTTATTCCCAAAAAACTGCATTTTTGACCGTTTTTTCGCGTTTTTTTGCAGTTTTCTCAGGCTCCACCACTCCGATTCTTACGGTTTTCTATGGAGTACGTAGGAGAGACATAAGCCTATTCATGCTACAAAATTCACCATGTCACTCTCTTCGGTGCTAAAGTTATTCCCAAAAAACTGCATTTTTAGACCACTTGTTGCGTTTGTTGCGGTTTTCTCAGGCTCCACTTCTCCGATTTTGCTCAAACTTGTCACGTACATGGACCACCTATTGGTCCATGTACCCTGTAAATTGTAGCACAATACTCGTTGCGACGCACACGCTAGTCTGCAAAGACTGAGCATTTCCAGCTACTTTTGTGGTTTTAGGTGGTATTGTTTGGTGCCACTGCATCCATTCGCAACTGTGCGAGCGGTAGCAAAAGGCGCTGTCATTTGTCGACTTACAGCTTCTTTTCGCGATATTGCAGTAGGTACATGTAGCGTGCTTGGTCTAACGTAGCCACAATCTGAGAGCAGCGCCTTGTGAAGGCCACATGCGCAACAGAGCTGCAGCAGCCGTTTTTGCATAGCTACCTAGGCAGCACAAACGCAAGCCGCCTAGATCATCTCACTCAGTGCTGTGTATGTGTGTGTCGGCAGGTGATCAGCCTCCCCCATCCACGTCTAACTGTTGTGAAAGAATGATCAACGTCACTTCTCAGCTAGCATGCACCCACGTTTCAGGGATCAAAACTGAACAGCTTATTTGCTTACTGATCCAGTCATCCACAGCAGAAACGAAGTGTACAAGGCGACTTTGACAGACCTGGGATGGATTGGAATGCAATCTGTCATGTCTGGGCATCTGTGCAACAACTATTGCGCGTCTCTGGGGCTGACATATTCAACACGAACCCAGCAAGGACCTATGCAAACGATTTCAATCTTTAACAGCTACTGATTTTGTTTTCTTTTATTGCATTCGCTGTGGCACCATCCTCATCGTACATACAAGTACATCGTACCTCTTGATGTCCATGTACGTGACAAGTTTGAGCAAAATCGGAGCAGTGGAGCCTGAGAAAACCGCAACAAACGCAACAAATGGTCTAAAAATGCAGTTTTTTGGGAATAACTTTAGCACCGAAGAGAGTGACAGGGTGAATTTTGTAGCATGAATAGGCTTAGGTCTCTCCTACGTACTCCATAGAAAACCGTAAGAATTGGAGTGGTGGAGCCTGAGAAAACTGCAAAAAAACGCGAAAAAACGGTCAAAAATGCAGTTTTTTTGGGAATAACTTTAGCACCGAAGAGAGTGACATGCTGAATTTTGTAGCATGAATAGGCCTAGGTGTCGACTACATACTCCATAAAAAATCGTAAGAATCGGAGTGGTGGCACGAAACGATGTTGGCACATTTCTGAATCCCATTTTTCAAATTTTGGCTGCTTGTAACTCAGCGTACGCAACGTGCAGTGACGTGAAAAGTGGCCAACACAGAGTCGAGTGTACATGTGTTGGATGGATACCCTAGAGTATCGTTTGTTCGCTCGAACCACGAGAAACAGGCGCTGAAAAAATCAGGTCCAAATTTTGGGGTCGAAACTGGCCTCGCAGTCGCGTCACATTTTGAAGTGCTGTAAAGGGTGCCGATGGTCCGATTTACACCAAACCAAAACTAAAGCCCAAGGTGGACCCTAGGGTATCCATCTAAGTGGTATTTTTCAAAATCCATGTTTATCGTTTTTCTTTTTGCCTGAAAATTCCGTGGAACGCCTCTTAATCAATTACTTATGCGCCTGTCATATTCTCTTACGCACCGAATCAGACGTACCGCTACCGTCTGCACCCGTCGGCCGGAGGGTGGACGTCGACAAATTCGCGAGGCGCCGAGATCAGCGAATTGGACTTCTTAGCTGTTCTTTCGAATGTCACCGTTTTGAAGATCAGAGGCACCTACAGACCTGGAGGTCGGATATTGAGTGGAGCACGCACGCACGCACTAGCACCCACGCACGCGCGACAGACGCGTACATGAGGGTCAGCCTCTCCTCCTCCCTCTCCATTGTCAGACGTGGGCCACGTGTCCCAGTTGACGGTCGGTTCGGCGAGTCTTGGGCCCGAGGGCGTGGGCGGTGCGGAGGCGCGCTGGGTGGAGCGTTGCCAGTGCATGGAGGGCTTCATGGGCCAGTTCTGCGAGCGCTGCAAGCCCGCATTCCACCGACTCAACTACAGGGGCGGACCCTTCGACAACTGCGTGCCATGCGAGTGCCACGGACACTCCGACAGCTGCGAGCAGGAGACTGGTGCGCGCTGAGAAGCACATGTGGACAATATGTCACCCGCCTTTTCCACGTTTCACTTGTGTGGAACGTAAGCCCATCTAGGCAGATACAGTTTGACATCGAAATAATGCATTCCATGATGATTCTCCCAGCTCGATGACACTCTGCGTGATTTCAGCTTGGGACTGTTCCCTAAACAACTTGTCTGAGAATGTTTTCTTGTACATATATGTTTCTGTTCTGTTCTATTCACTTTCACTTGATCGGTCAACTTTTTTGCCTGCCTGTTCCTTAGGCGACTGCCTGTGTGAGGACAATACGACGGGGGCGGAGTGCGAGCGCTGCGTCGACGGCTACTACGGGGACGCGACGGCAGGCACGGACACCGATTGTCAGAAGTGCCCCTGCCCCGGCGACGGACGCTGCCGACAGAACGCTGACGGTGACATCGTCTGCAGGTCGGCCGGCCGCGCGGGCGCGCAGCTTCCCTCTCCCCCCCCCCGCCATCCTCCTCAAGTGCATTTGCGCATGTTCAATCCACGTAGAGACCCGGATGATTTCACTGGTCTGTCGAGCTAACCACGCAAATGTTTTGCAGGGACTGCCCGGCGGGCTACCGGGGCAACTTGTGCGAGTTGTGCGCCGACGGGTAGTTGGGCGATCCGGTGCTGGGCCGCAACTGCACCCTCTGCGACTGCAACGGCAACGTTGACCCCAACGCCATTCTCAACTGCGACGGGTTGGACCACGGGCCGCATTGCCCCCCCCCCCCAGACGGATATTTGGGCCCGGGGGGGGGGGGGGGTTAATTTCAGTATCCATTCCATTTCGGAAAGAGTTGGGGAGGGGGGCAAATCCGGTACTAGTTTTGAGGGGAGGGCATCCCGAATATGTCTCAGAGCCCCCCCCCCCCCGGGACGCGTGTGAGGAACCGCCATGAATCGGCCGTAATTTGCCGAGTGCCCAAAACTTGCATTTTCGTTTGTCACACCCCGCAGTGTTGTGTCTCCGTCTCTGCAGGAAGACGGGCGAGTGTCTCAAGTGCGTGGCGCACACGCGCGGCTTCCACTGCGAGCACTGCGAGCCGGGATTCTGGGGCGACGCGACCGCCGATTCTGACGAGGGGGGTCTGGGGCTGGCGGGCCTCGTGGACTCGCACAAGTGCCAGTCCTGCGCCTGCCACATCGCGGGCACGCGCAAGCCGGCCGACTATGACGTGCTGGAGTGCGCGCAACAGGTACGCACGCGCCTATTGAACTACCAATCGTATTGACATTCTCGGTGGATTGGTTCGCCTGAGTGAAGCTGTTAAAATGGGCGAAAACTTGAAAAATCCAGCATTTTCTCAAGTCTTGAATAGCTACCTACTGCTGTAGTTACGCGTTCGTTCCACACTAGCGTCGTTCACGCAAACATGCGTACTTGCTTGCTAGCAGCCCAGCCTCCTGTTGCCACAGAACGCTTCTCTCCAAAATGTTTCAAACTGGGAACAAAATATGCTGTAGTCGGCTTGTGCACCCGGTGATGACGTCTCCAGCTACGAATTTATCTTGTGCTTCACAGTTACAGTGTAATACAAAAATGTTACAATAAACCCTTGTCGCCTCCTTCAGGACGGCCAGTGCGAGTGTCTGTCGAACGTTCGTGGACGGCGTTGCGACGAGTGCGAGCCGGGTTTCTACAACCTCAAATCCGGCACTGGTTGTGAGGCGTGCGGCTGCGACGCGACCGGCTCTCTGAACACGACCTGCGACGTGGTGACGGGCCAGTGCAAGTGCAAGATGGGCGTCACGGGCCTCAAGTGCGACCAGTGCAGCCGCGGCACCTTTGGATTCGACGCCGACGGATGCGAGAACTGCCACTGCGAGATGAGATGTCAGTAGTCGGTGTCTGTGCGTGCGCGCGCGAGTGCGTGCACAAATGAATGCGCGTTGTCTGCTGCTCCAGCGTCCATGAGTCCCATCTGCGACAACTCGACCGGCCAGTGCCTCTGTCGGCCGCGCGTCCTGGGCCGGCGCTGCGACACGTGTCAGGAGAACTACTACGACTTGGACAGGTGGGGCACTGGCTGGTGCCGTTTTGTTCTTCTCCAAGCTCCGATGCGCCTTGTTCCAGTTTGAGTCAGCATACACTGTAAATACACTGTAAAGCCCCAACAAAACAGGTACTTTTCGGACGGACTAGTCGAGGGGGCGTGTGTGGCGCGCTTCAGAGGCTGCCTGGAGTGCGAGCCTTGCTACGGCCTCATCCAGAAGCGCGTGACGGAGCTGCGCGCGAAGCTGTCCAAGCTCGAGCAGCTCGTCGCCGACATCATCGAGAACCCCGTCAGCGTCAACGACACCGAATTCGAGAGCAAGCTGGCCGGCGTACAGCAGGAGCTAGAGCTCGTCAAGCAAGCTGTCGACACAGAGATGGGTGCGTCCTCCATAAAGCTACATCGATTTACGCAATTGTGCTCACATTGAAGTCGAGTAAGGCATTCGCTAAAGCGGTAGTATATGTTCTGCGTTTGAATCATTTTGGTGTACGTTTGGTGTAACTTGCATTTTCACTTCGTTCGCGCCCAGCAATTATGCATTTTTTTATACACGCAATTCTCCAAGGTGCGGGACTGCTCACCCTAATAACGCAGTAGTATATCAGCCTGCCAGCCTCGTTTGAAACATTTATACGTGCAGCTCCGGTCACGCTCATCAGATTTGCGTATTCGATTTCACGAAACCTCTCTTCGTGGCTTGATTACTTGCCTTACTAACGCAGTAGTGTATATATGGTTCGTTTGAAACATTTCCACTTGTACAGGGTTTTTCTTTTAGAGTGCCACATTTTAATCGGGAATAACTTGGGCAAACGACTAGCTATTGGCCTAAAATTTTAACTGTAGATTGACAAGACTCTAAGGTTTTGTTGACAATTCGCCCCATACGAATCCGTTTTAAAATCAGCGTGTGGAACTCATTTGCATGTTGCCCCATTTTCCAGTCATTTTCGTAGTGTTGGACGATGAAGGATTGTTTGAACTCGAGCAAACAGCATGAAATCGACATAAAGAAATAAGTGTCAATACAGGGCATTCAGAGGGTGGTATGGGAAAGCTTGGTTGTCTGAGATGGTCTCGTCGAATAGCAGAGAGATTCAAGCAATCGTCTTAAGCATCAGACTGGAATGGACAGGACCATGCAATCTGAAGGCGCTGTTCAACCTCCTGGTGCCAAGATTTGATGATATGACGTGCTCTACTGGCATGGGCATGGCAAGGGCAACAAATATGGCAAGGGCAAAACAAATGACCAGAAATATGGCCAAGAAATGTTGGCAAACATGACCTCAAAGTGGCAAAAAAAAGGCCATCGAAATTCAAACGGGTGCCACGCGCTGGTTTTAAAACGGATTCGCACAGGGCCAATTGCCAACAAAACCTTAGAGTCTTGTCTACCTACAGTTAAAATTTTAGGTCATGAGCTTGTCGTTTGCACGAGTTATTCCAGATTAAAATGTGGCACTCTAAAAGAAAAACCCTGTAGCCTGACTTTGTTCGCGAGTGTTTTAGGGGAGGGCGACGAGGCGATGGTGCGGCAGGTGGCGCAGCTGAACAAGGACCTGGACAAGGCCGGCGCGGTGGTGGCGATCGTGCTCGCCAACGTCGCCGCGGCCGAACGCACCTCCGAGAGGACCGAACAGCTCCTCAGGCAGTGGGAGGAGGCCAGACGTGAGGCGCAGGCGCTCGTCCGGTTTTTTTTTTGCTGGAGGGGGTGGGGGGCTGGGGGGAGTCCGGCGCAACGGTAGACGCGGAACGGACACACACAGCCCGGCAAATGTCTTAGTACCGTAGTGGGGGACAGGGTTTGTGTGTTGTACAGAGGCGGCGTCCGAGTCGCTGTCTCGCGTGTCCGAGTTTCTGGAGAGGGACGTGCGCGAGGTGTACGAGCGCGCCCGAGAGGCGAACAAGATCAAGGGCATCCAGTCCGAGAAGCTCACCAGTATCGCGCAAGAGGCTCGCCAACTGGCGGACGAACAGGCGAAACAGGTGCGTGCGTGCGTGTTGGGTGTCGTTGGAAAGGTGCGGCCCTGTGCTGCAGGCGGCCGAGATCCGGGGCAACGCGACGTTGGCGGTGGAGCGTTCGGCGGCGGCGGTGGAGAAGGCGCGTGAGGCGATCTTCGGCGTCAAGGAGACGAGTCAGGAGATCCGGGACCTGCTGTCCGGCTACGAAAAGGCCCGCGAGGACTACGAGCGCACCGTGGACCTGGCCAACCGCCGACTGGAGGAGGCGCAGGAGGCGTACATGGACGCGCTCAAGCTCAACACCGAGGTCGCCGACGTCGAGCTGCCGCGCAAGAACACCACGCTCCTACTGGAGAGGGCCAAGCAAGTCCAGGTACGGACGACAAGCGCATGCACGCACGCGCGCGCGCACGCACACGCACGCGCGCTGTAGGCGCAAGCGGCAGAGGCGGAGCGTAAGGCGGTGGAGGCTCTGTCGACGTGCTCGGAACTGCTCGAGATGGCCGAGAGGGAGAAGGCGAAGGCCAACCACGAGCTGGAGAGCGCCGAGCGACACCAGACGGTGCGCTATTTTGGTGCGCTTTACTGGCAATGAGAATTGAGCTGGCCAGTTTAGATTGCGGACGAACTACTGGCCGAGGTGAATGCTGCTCAAGGCAAAGCGGACGAATTGGTAGGTCGTCGTCCTGGTCTGCTGCGTGACACGACACTTTGCCCCAATGCCACCGTCACAATGTCAAACACACCGTTTCAGTGTCGGACTACTGTTTTTTTTCTTTCAGGTGCTGCAGGCGGACGAGACGGTGGCCGAAGCGGAGAAGATTCTCGACGAGTTGAACAGTGCGTTGTTTGTGCTCTCTCTCTCTCTGTTGTGTGTGAGTGCGTGCCAGTGCGTGCGTGTGGCTAGTAGAGGGGGCGATGAGCGTTGTGGTCGTCGCGTTTCAGACTTCGACGAGAAGGTGCGCGCGGGCAAGGAGGCGGCTATGGAGGAGCTGGAGAGGGAGGAGGAGATCGCCGGGTTGGTTGCGAGCGCCGAGAACAAGACCAGCGCTGCGGAGGAGGCGCTCGGCGGCGCCCAGGCGGACGCCGACCAAGCGGTCCAGCTAGCCCTAGACGCCGAGAAGACCGCAAAGGAGCAGGAGGAGGTGAGGAGGCTGCGCACCCACCTACCGCTGGGGGCAGCGGATGGCCTAACGGTTGAGAATCGGCCGGTCCTGTGTTCCATTCGTCAGGGGACCCACCCTTGCATGAGGAGTGCACGAGACTCTGTCATTGTCGTTGCAGTTGGCGACGAAGCTGAAGGAGGAGGCGGCCGAGCTGAAGGTGGACGTGGAGGAGCTGAGCACGGCCGCGGACCAGAGTACGGTGGACGTGAACGGCGCGATCGATCACGTCGGCTCCTTCAAGGACCGCGCCATCTCGGACAAGCGCAAACTGGACCTGGTACGCGCCTGCGCTCCCACTCAGTGTCGTAGCTTGCGACGGAAGTGGCGATGATGACTTCGCTTGCAGGCGATGCAGAACGTCAGTCACGCCAAGAACGCCGAGCGCGAGGCGGTCACCATCGTGCAGGACAACGTGGACAAGCTCAAGGACCTCATCAATCGACTCAGTCCGTCTACTTGTAGCCTTTTCTAGGCGCTTTTTTGAGTGCTGTCCTATCTACCTACCGTAAACCCTATACTTGGCTACCGGGAGCTGACTGTTTTATTCGGGCCGTAGGAGTGGGGGCTAACTATGGGGTGGGGAGGGGGTTACGATTTGGAAGTGTCCATGTTGGTCGAGCTGCGTCGGGACTAACACCGCATGTAGGGGCTGTTGTAGGTTGCGACTCACGTACATACACATGCAAGAATATACACAGACAAACACCGTAAGAATTGGCGTTTTACGGTGGCTCGTTTATTGAAGGGGGGGGGGGCTAATAATGCGATTTACGGCATGCGCGAGAGTGTCGTGGCAGAAGAGATGTTGAGGTGGGTGTTGCTTGCAGACAGCTTCGAGGACGTGGACCCTGCGACGCTGCAGGAGGTGAAGGTCGCCATCGACACGGTCGAGTCGTCGCTCGTCGACGCCGACGTGGTGGGGGAGCAGGAGCGCCTCGAGACGCAGATCCAGGAGCAGCAGCGGCGCATCGAGGAGCTCGCCAAGGAGATTCTCGACCTGGAGCCCCAGGTGGGCGACATCGAGAACATCGAGCGCTCCCTCCCCGACAAGTGCTTCAACACCGTCGAACTGGAGGGAGGCGGCAGGCGCTGACGCCTAAACTACACGACGACCCATCCACAAACCCACGACCCATCCTTCACTGCCCCTGCGCGCGTGCGTGCGTATTTATGCGCGTTCATCGTGCACGCGCGCGCACGGAACACGTTGTACGACTAGTCATTAGAGAGCACTTGTTTTCTCCCCAAAAGATTGGTTTTCCCTGGAGGGCTGCGCGTAGTGTAGGACACCCCACGCGCGCACGGAAAAAACATTGCCGTCACGTGGACAGACAGTATTGTGGCCGCGCTCTCCTCACACTATTGTCGCGACGCGAATCATAGGTGTTTCGTTTCGTGTTTTCGGTATGCTTGCCCTAGGAGCGCGTCACACACAGACACACACGCAGCCGTGCTGTAGTGCTGTAGTATGTTACTCGCAACGCCCAGACAACGCAGATGCAATGGTGCTCTACTAGGAGTGTAGACTCCGCCTAACTGGCCGCATATACGGTAGTAGGCATACTGTAGCGTGCCTTTCTTGTTCCGCATTTTACACCTCCGCACTGTTCTCTCTCTTCTACCGTTCGTTTTTTTCTGATCCCGCCTTACTACACTACTGCCTCCTGCCTGGCACGGCACGCACGCACGCACACACACGCACCCACACCCACACACACACACACACACACACACGCACGCACACGCACACACACACGCACAGACGAACGAGCATCTATCTATAAGTTGGTGGGCCATGGTGGCGCGCGTTGTTTGGCATTTTGGTGCGTCCATGTCTTTTGTACTCGTTGCGTGTACCTACCGTAGTAACAGTTCGTGTAGCGCTCGCGCCACTCGCGACTAGTATGCTCGACGGACAACGATTGTTCGACGCGCCTGCGTGCGTGCCTGCGTGCGTGCGCCACGTTTTATGACGACGCCGACTGTCAGTGTGAAGAAAACTGTAGTGTTCTTCTCTTCCTTCTTGCACTAGACAGAGAAATAACTACTATAACCGAACTCTCTATTCGCAGTACAATGCAACAGTTGTACGAGTTGTCGGTACTATCACTATGCATCCAGTTTCCGGTCAGTGCGTTATTCGCATGTCGTCTTCTGCATATACTGCATCCCTCCCCTCTTAGTCGAAGCCGTAGCGGGTGGGGGCGCGTCCGCGGTTGCTTCGCGTCGAGGAGCGGGTCGGCAGCAGGGTCGGCTTCGTCGGCTGCTGCCGGCTTGGCGGCGGCGCGTCCTCGGTGTCGTAGAAGACGTCGCCGCTGGGCTGGCGCCAGCGCTTCAGCTTGCGCTGACTCCAGACCTTGCCGTCGTCGAGGCGGTACGTCCAGCGGCCGAGGACTTCATCGATTCTCTTCGGGCGGGAGTACGGAGAAGTCCCTTTAGACGCGAATGGCTTCTTCGTGAGGACGTACTCGCCAAGCTTGAATTTGCCGCGATGCACGGAGATGAGCTGCTGCGAGGTGCGCGGCGGCTGCTCTGTCGGGTCGGCGCCCTCCTCTTGCCCCTCCCCTGCTGGGCGCAGCTCCGTCTGTCGGTACTGTAGGCGCAGGCGGTTGCTGTGGCCAAGGAAGAGGTCGGCGGGGCTCTTGCCGGGGCCGTCCGTCAGTGGCGTCGCGCGGTAGGCAGCCAGGAAGTCTCGGAGTCCTTCCTTCCACTGTCCATGCTCGGCGGTGAACGTCTGCACCGCGTACTTCAAGCTCTTGTTGAAGCGCTCGATCAGCCCATTGCACCGCGGGTCGTACAGGGGCGTCTTCAAATGCTTGATGTCGTTGTCGTTGAGGTAGCGCTCGAACTCGGCGCTGACGAACTGCGGGCCATTGTCGGTCAGCAGCGTCGACGGCAGTCCGTAGCGGGCGAACGTGTCCTTGAGCCACTCAACGATCCGTTTGGAAGTAGTGTCTGTCGTCGCCAGGAGCTCGGGGTAGCGCGAGTACCGGTCCATCAGCGCGGCTATGTACTGCCCGTTGTGGAACGGGCCGCTGATGTCGAGCACGTAGTGTTGGGCTGGGTCGGTCGGCTCGCTGAACTGCGTCGTGGTCGGCATGGCGGACGGTGTTGTCGACTTGGCGCTGCGCTGGCAGGGGCCGCAGTGTCGCACACACTCCTCGATGTCCGCGTCGATGCCGGGCCACCAGTAGGCGGGTCGAAGCAGCCGTTTCATGCGCACGATGCCAGGGTGGCCGACGTGCGCCTCGCGCAGCACCTCCGCTCTGCAGCTGGCCGGGACGACGATTCGCTGCCGGTTCCGCGTCAAGAGGCCGTTGTCCATGATCAACTGGTCCTTGATCCTCGCGTAGGCAGCCAAATTCCCAGTCGTCTTCGACTTCGTCGGCCAGTGCGTTTCCAAGCACTTCCGGACAGCCTCCAAGTCGGTGTCGAGTCTCGTCTGCTCGACCATGTCCTGTCGGCGGACCATGTTGACGCGCTCGGCCGCCGCTGTCGCCGGCAGAAAAGATAGTTAGTACACTACAAGTGGCGTGACCGGGCTCGGCTGCAAGGATGCCGAACTCAAGCGTCAGCGAAGACACGGCGCGAGGCTCGACGTCAGCGGCGGCTCCCGCAGCGCCGCGCATTCCGGTGCCCTCCGTCGACAAGTGGCTGCCTGCGCCCGGAGAACCCACCTGCAGCTTCCGGCAGTGGGCCCGGCAGTTCGCCCGCTTCCTGACGCTCACCGACGCCAACCGACCGGCCGGGCAGAAGCTGCGCGACGCCGAGAAGAACTCCCTGCTGCTGATGCTGCTCGGCAACGAGGAGCTCGGCAGTTCGACACGAACCCGGTCGTGGAAGAAACCGACAGTTTGCCGCACGCCGACTTCATGGAAGCGGTCATGGAGCAGTTCGCCCCGCCCGTCAGCGCAGCGGCGGCCTGCTACGACTTCTACAAGCGCGACCAGGCGCCCCACGAAAGCGCCGACGACTTCCTCTGCGCCCTGCGATCGATCGCCGTCGACTGCGCCTTCGGAGCCAGCCTCGACTACCAGCTGGCAATCCGAATGATCTGCGGTTGCGCCAACAAAGACGCCCAAGTCAAGCTTCTGACGCTCAAGAAACCCGACTTGAAGACGGTGCTAGCGGCGATGCAGGCGGAAGAAAGGGCGCGGAGCGAAGCCGCCAACATGAGCAGCGGCCGCAGTCAGCGAGTGCAGGCCGTGCGGCAACCGGCGCGCCAGCAACGCCCCGCACCTCCTCACCGGCCGACCGCGAGCAGATGCGGCAACTGCGGCTTCGCGGCGCACGCTTCCCGGGACGACTGCCCGGCGAAGGACAAGCGCTGCAACCAGTGCCAGCGTCTAGGGCACTTCGCGAAAGCCTGCAGAAGCCAACGGCGGCCCGACGTGCAGAGCAGCAGTGCGCGCCGCCCATGGCAACCTCGACAAAAAGGTGTCCGCGAGGCCGACAAGGAGGCGGTGCTCGCTCTGAGAGACGGGGACGACGACAAGCTGTCCCGACAGGTCCTCATCTCGGACGGCGCGCGCTTCGTCCCAGTCGAGATCGAGCTGGACACTGGCGCCGACCCGTCGACGATGACCCGACGCCTCTACAACCGCTATTTCCGACACCTGAAGATTGAGGCGGCAGCAAAGAAGCTTGTCAACTTCGACGGTTCGGAGATACAAGGCGTGCTGGGCACGGTCGAGACAAAAGTCAAGGTCGACAACAAGATCCACAGAGAACGCTTCTACGTGGTCCCCGACTCCTGCCAGTCCGTCCTGGGCAAGAACTTCCTCAGCCCTTTGCGCGTTTCGGTCGACTGCGGCGTTCGACGCTTGCGAGACCAGTCGCGACCCGGTCCCAGGCACCCGGTGTTGCAGCGCTTCGGGAAGCTTGTCGACAAGTCGCTCGGCCGCTTCCCCGACTCCAAGCACCGGCTGGCGCTGCAGACGGACGCGAGGCCGTACGTCAGCCGAGTTCGGCCAATTCCGCTGGCCATGAGGGACGCGGCAAAGGCAGAGATCGAGAAGATGGAGGCGGACGGCATCTGGCAGCGCGCCACGTACACTGAGTGGGCGCACCCGCTCGTCGTCGTCAAGAAGAAAGACGGCGGAGCGCGCATCACGACGGACTTGACGAAGCTGAATCAGTTCGTCGTGCCAGATCGCCACCCCATCCCGAACATCAAAGACTTGCTTCTGGAGCTGAGCGGCGCGACACACTTCACGAAGCTCGACTTGCGAAAGGCCTACTACCACATCGAGTTGGCCGAGGAAAGCAAGCCACTGACAGCGACGGTGACGCCATGGGGGACCTACGTCTACAACCGTCTTCCCATGGGTCTGAAGGACGCCGCGTCCGCTTTCCAGAAAAGAGTCGGCCAGACGCTCCAAGACTGCGAAGGGTGCGTCGTCTACCTCGACGACATCCTGGTCTACGGCAAGTCGGAAGAGGAGCGAGACCGACGTCGAGAGAAGGTGCTGGCGCGACTGCAAGCGAAAGATTTTCGACTCAGCGAGGAGAAGTGCGAGTGGAACGCCACCACCGTCACCTTCTTGGGACACCGCATCTCGGCCGACTGCGTCGAGCCCGACCCCAAGAACGTCAGCTCCATCCGCAACGTTGCAACGCCAAGATCGGTGAAGGAAGTCATCGCCTTCTTGGGGATGATCAACTACTACAGCGACTTCGTCGACCACCTGGCCGACTTGGCGGAGCCATTACGCGCGCTCACGAGAAAAGGCGCCGCCTTCAACTGGACGGACGAGCAGCAGCTGAGCTTCGACACGCTCAAGCACCTAGTGGCCGACAAGCTGAGGGTCCACTTGTTCCGGCCCGATTGCGAAACGATCGTCACTACCGATGCGTCCGACGCTGGCCTGGGCGCCGTACTTTCTCAGCAACAGAACGGCAGAGAAGTGCCGATTGCCTTCGCAAGCAAGACGCTGAGCGCTGCGGAGCGCAATTATCCGACAAACGAGAAAGAAGCGCTGGGTTGCGTCTGGGCCGTCGAACACTTCAACAAGTACCTGCTCGGACGACCGTTCAGACTGCGCACCGACCACGCGGCGCTGCAGACGATCTTGACGTCGTCGACAGGCGGAGGCCGCGCGGAATCGAAGTTCGCGCGCTACCGCGAACGTCTCGAGCAGTACGACTTTGCGCTCGAACATTGTCCCGGAACGCAGAATCCTGTGGCTGACGCGCTTTCCCGACTCGTCGACACGGCGAAGAAATACGGCCAATGCTAATCCAATGGGTTATGCCCGCGATTTCTGTTAAATTAGTCACTACTAATATACTCTATTTTCCAAGTCGACAGTGTCACGTTAAATAGTTCCGTTCGATCGCATGTCACGTCCGCTCTTCGTGCTTGGGATCACTGTAGTGTCGTTGCGTACACTACAAAAACAAACCGTGAGAAAAGCGCAGCCGACTGTGTGCGCCGACCGACATACAACCGTGTTTACAGTGGGGGTGGGGTCTGAGACCATTCTTGGGGGAGGCTACAGTTCGTTTCCCCCTACCAGTTCCCCCCTGCCGTCTGTCGCCCGGTCGTGTCCTCCCCCAGCCAACTGTTTTTTTTTTGTTTAAGGTGCGATGTCTGTAAGAATCAAGCATGCTGCGGCCACGGCCAAAAATCGACCTTGTCCGATTTTGCTCAAACTTGGGCAGCGCATACCTAAACATGTTCTGTGTCAGTGGTGCAAGCGGTACCCCACTACAAAATTCGCTGCTCGAGTTATGGGCTCTTGAATCTGGCTGATTTTGCCAAAAATCGCGTCCTGGACTTTTGAGTGGCGCTGTCGACTTGAAGACTTGTGGATGCAACTTTAAACGTCAACATATGCAAAATTGTGCGTACAGTCCATTTTTGGCCTTCAAAACGCGATCCGACGTTTTTCGGAACTTGAAACGCCATCAAAACCGGTTTTTGCGATATTTCAAAAACCAGTTTTTTGACTAGCAGTCACCCAAGAATTTTTAGCATCAAAAAATTTTTTTGATTGAGGTGAAGGGCTCTAAATTGAGACCAAAAACTTAAAAATCGCGTAATCCATATGATGTGAAAAGTGCGAAAAACCGATTTGCAGAATATACTGTGTACATGGTTTTTAGATCCGCATTCTCGCATACGCGACTAGCAGCAAGATCGCACCTGCTGAGGTGAAAGCCCTTAGGAGACCTTTAAATCGGCGCCAGAAACTTGAAAACCGGTTGATATGATCCATCGCAAAACTAGCGAAAATTCGATTTTGGGAATATACCGTTTTGACAGATTTTTGACTGGCATTCACCCAAGAATTTTTTTTTTGATTGTTAGCATCACAATTTTTTTGATTGAGGTGGAAGCCCTTCTAAAGAGCACTAAATTGAGACCACAAACTTAAAAATCGCGTAATCCAAATGATGTGAAAAGTTCGAAAAACCGATTTGCAGTATATACAGTGTTTGTTGAAATTTGATCCCAATACATTGTCAAAGCACTGCACGTCAATTGCGCCAAAAACAATGGTTTCAAAAATAGTCAGTGTCACACAAGTACTCAAAATATTTAGCAATAATTGCCAAAAAAGAAAGCTGAGACTACAGGATAAGCCAGCCTCGACTCCACCTCTTTGTTCAAGTATATCTCCAGGGTGGATGAAGCGATTTTGATGAAATTTGAAACACATGTAGCAGTCAATCTAACTTAGACTTCCACCAAGTTTCAGCTAGATCTATTACGTTGTTCAAAATTTACGCACGAAACAATTTGTACACGATAAAATGTGTGTTTTCAAAGAACTGTAGTGTTTTTTGAAACAAAGCATTTTTTTTGCGCAAGTATGTTGCAACAGAATTTTTTTTGGAACACCGCGTTTACATTTTAAAATAATTTGACAAATCGGACAATCAAGCTGAAGTTATTCACCGATTCAATGTTGAGTTCCCAACGACAAAAGCGCCGTCACAGAACACTGTCTCAGCGACCGCAAAGCGCTTCCAGGAGACTGGCGCAGTTGCTAATCGCCCTCATTCGATGCCAAAGCCAGTCAGGAGGACTGGAGCAACGGAAGAACGCGTTTTGCGTGCGATTGAGGAATCGCCAGAGCAGTCGACACAAAGCCAGCAAAGCTAGAGAATGTACATATTTTGTCGTATACAAATTGTTTCGTGCATAACTTTTAAACAACGTAATAGATCTGAAACTTGGCGGAAGTCTAAGTTGGATTGACTGCTACACGTGTTTCAAATTTCATTAAAATCGCTTCATCCACCTTGGAGATATGCTTGAACAAAGAGGTGGAGTCGAGGCTGGCCCACCCTGTACTGCAAGTATGTTGATGCAGCATTTCGAATGGTGCGCTTTCAGATTGCAAATTTGGATCTTCCAAGTAATCAGCATCGACAACTTTAGTTGTGTCACTTGATGTCTCGCCTGTGCCTGCTTGAATCCTTCTGTTTCGTCGAGCACATCACATGCAATCCAGAAACTGGCTAATTTGCTGCCAGGTGAGGCACTGTGTTGGTAAAAATTGCGGTTCATCACTGTTTGGCTTCTTGGCATTGCGCATGTGCTCTGCAGTGTCACGGGGGTCAAACTTGCTGTGGGTTTGTTCTCCTTCTTCAAACTTGTTGGTCAAACATTGTTTTACTTTTGGAGAAAATCGGGTGCGCTGTGCTGGCTTCCTCAGTGCAAACCCATAAGTTCTTTGTGCCCAGATGGTTCCTCAGATCCAGTCTCTGCTAATGTGTCTGGTATTTGTTTCAAGGCTTCAAGTTCAATACATATGTTCTTAGAGCATAATCGTACAGAGTTTCACTCTCTTCTCTTGGTCTCTTGGTAGTACGTACTTGTGGTTCCCTAAAAAGGAACATGCTTGTTGTATACCCACTGGCCTTCAAAAGTTTGAATTACCTATTGCAATGTGGTGCAACAGAATTCCATATTTGTCAAATGATCGGATGCAGTTCATTTCTGGGCAGTGGTACAGATCCATGCAAGAAATTTTAGGTGTAGTGGATGGCTATTCGGTGTCAGGATCATCAACTGGATTATGTACACTTTCAGTTCACATCACAGGCTTTTGACATCTTTTGGATTACCCGATTTTAAGTTTTTTGTGCAAATTTAAAGCTCGCCAGGTGGGCTTTCACCTCAATTGAAAAATCTTGCTGCCAAAAATTCTTGCGAGAATGCCAGTCAAAAATCCGTCAACACAGCTTTTTCCCAAATCGAATTTTTGCTAGTTTTGCAATGGATCATATCAACCAGTTTCCAAGTTAATGGCGCCGATTTAAAAGTCTCTTGAAGGACTTTCACCTCAGCAGGTGCAATCTTGCTGCTAGTCGCGTATGCGAGAATGTTGACCTAAAAACCATGTACACTGTATATTCTGCAAATCGGTTTTTTGAACTTTTCACATCATTTGGATTATGCGATTTTTAAGTTTTTGGTGTCAATTTAGAGCTCTTTAGAAGGGCTTTCACCTCAATCAAACAAATTTTGATGCTAAAAATTCTTGGGTGAATGCCAGTCAAAAATCCGTCAACACGGCATCTTCCCAAATCGAATTTTTGCTAGTTTTGCAATGGATCATAGCAACCAGTTTCCAAGTTTTTGGCGCCAATTTAAAGGTCTCCTAAAGTGCTTTCACCTCAGTAGGTGCGATCTTGCTGCTATCTGCGTATGCGAGAATGCGGGTAAAAAACCATGCACATTACATATTCCAGAAATCGGTTTTTTTGCACTTTTCACATTATTTGGATTACGCGATTTTTAATTTTTTGGACTCAATTTAGAGCTCTTCAGAAGGGCTTTTACCTCAATCAAAAAAATTTTGATGCTAAAAATTCTTGGGTGAATGCTAGTCAAAAAACTGGTTTTTGAAATATCGCAAAAACCGGTTTTGATGGCGTTTCAAGTACCGAAAAACGTCGGATCGCGTTTTGAAGGTCAAAAAAAGATTGTACGCACAATTTTGCATATGTTGACGTTTAAAGTTGTATCCATAAGTCTTCAAGTCGACAGCGCCACTCAAAAGTCCAGGACGCGATTTTTGGCAAAATCAGCCAGATTCAAGCGTCCATAACTTGATCAGCGAATTTTGTAGTGGGGTGCCGCTTGCACCACTGAGACAGAACATGTTTAGGTATACACTGCCCATGTTTGAGCAAAATCGGACGAGGTCGATTTTTGGCCATGGCCGCCGCCTTCTTCAAAAGCTTGATTCTTACAGACATCACGTCTTAATAATGAGTCCATTGTGCTCAACATTTTTTAAAGGCGATATGCCAGACGATACCAACGACATGGTACGCCGCCGTAGCCGCGTTGATTCTAAAAAAAAAAGAAATAGACTTTGGGAGTATGGAACCGTACGTTCTTTAACGCGTTGACTCCTTGGCATTCTCCTAGTTGTATCCGCCCGCCGTTTGGGTGGGAGGAACTAATAGCGGAGTTGCTGTCGTCCACTTTTTCCGAGCGACCGGTAATAGCTGACGATGTACTCGACGTCACTTTTGAGGCAGTGACACGTTATTTTATACAGGAGGTACAGGTCCCGCAGGTGGACGGACGCCTGCCGTCCTCGGGCAAGCTAGTAGACTGCTGGAAGCTGCGGTTGATTTTCGCACGGTCTCCATGGCGCTCCCGACGGACGAAGCCGACTACTACGACGGGCCGCCTCGTTGGGTGCGTGGACGGTGCCGCGGAGGCGGAGCTCGTCAAGTTTGGAAGTAAGTCCCACCAAGACGAGACTGCTCGCAGAAGAAGCTGCTGGTAAACGAATTGCAGAGTAGGCTGTGAAAAGCAGACTCAGGGCATCTATGTACTGTATCTCCATACCGTACTCTACTCTTGACCAAGGGCACCGCGAGGCTGGCGAGGGACAGACGTGGGTTAGCAGGATTCATTTGCGCGTGGCTTGTAAAAGATGTCGGCACGTGTATTTCGATGTGGCAAGTGCTGTGAAACAGCTGCAAAACGGGTTCGCAGCATCGGTACCTTTCGTAATGCGCTTTCGACGAAGAGCTTGGGAAGCTGACGATCAATATTTCGTCAGATTTCATACTATCGATTTCCGATGGGACTTGGCGCTATGCTCACCAAGTTCAAACCTGCTGAATAATTGTTGCAATCTGCTTTCTGGGTATATATAGTAGTGTTTTGAAAGCAGCAATGCACTACCGTGCGGAAAAGTTAACTCCCGTCCCTTCGGGGTTGGTGCAGCTGGTTTGGGGTTCCAGCACCTCAGCTTTCGGGCTGAGCACGTCCTCCCCTCCGCTTCGGCCTGTGAAAAGGTGCCCGGGGGAGACGTCTTCGGATGGATTCCCTTGCCTGAGGTGGAGGGCAGAGGTGCTTCGTGCTGTCTCTGCAACTTCTGCGCGGTGGTCATTTTTTTTGTGAATGTATCGCATTCTGCTGGGCAGAGAGACAGCTCAGACAGGTCGCTTTTGCTCAATGCGAAATTTTCGTTGTCATTTAGCAGCAGCGCCTATTTTATTTTTTTTTTTGGCAGGGGGGAACGGCCGGGGGGGAAACGTCCAGGGGGGGATGGTGGGGGGGGGGGAACGACCGGTTACGTTCTGGGGATGGGGGAAGCAGATTTGGAGAGGCAAGGCTTGGGGTCTCAGAAGTTCAAAAATGTACCTAAACAGTGTCTAAATACGCACTTTTTAGTCAAAAATTGATCAAAATGGGCTATGAAGAGCGTTATATTTAATAGCGTTAATTAAAATATTTGAATTACCGAAAATCCTCCAAAGAACGCCCTCCCCCTCCAATGATCGCTGTACAACTAATATTCTATCTATATCCGCTGCAGATTTGCACCTACAACTGTAAAATTACTTTCAAGTTCAGCTCACGATTATTACGTCTGCTCAGCATTGAGGCAACGCGATTTACCGATTGAATGAGCGAAGCGAACCCCTCTGGAAAACAAAGCACGTCGTCAAATATTTCAACTTGAGCGAGACAACCGAATGTTTCAGTTATCCGAGGTTGCCCCTACGTGGAAGAAATCTAGTAGGACTCGTCGTCTCCTCTCCAATTGCCATGGTTACACTGTAAACATTACAGTATGGGGACAAGTTCGAGTAACGATGCGGCGAACGTAATTTATATTTAAATACTAGTGCGTACCGTAAACTGGCTAGTTTGTGCGGATAAATGCAATTGTTATTCGCTGTGGTTTTGACTCGGTATGAATGTAAAGAATGAGTGAGGTGAACTGCGTGCTATCCGTCGGTTTGACTTGTTTGGACATCATTTCGTATACAGCGCATTTTCCCGAACAAGACAGCGATGTGCGCTGCTCCGACCAGGTGCACATTTTGAATATTTAAATTTATAAAGTTGGGAATATTTACATATTTTGTAGCGCTTCTCACTGGGCGGAAATGCATGCAATACGAGCACCGTACTTGGTCAATTGGGAACGAAGTGCAAGTTGTTCACCACGATAGCAAAAGATTCGACCTACGAACTGGTGACAAGTCAAATGGACAACGTAAACCGAATTGATAGGAGCCAAGTGATCGTGAGGTTCGTTCAACCTCCACCGACTATTGTCAAGTACAGTACTGTTCATAAAAAGGACATACCTACGACATGGGCAGACACCGATCGCACTTGTAACCGGGTCTGGCCCAATGTGTGTGGGGGGGGGGAATGCGCTTTCTTGAGACGTGGGCGGCGGTTGAGTTTATACGGGGGCATTCGGTTCCCTCCCTCCCCAAACTCCCTAGAGTCACAGGTATGGACACTGTCTACTATACAGTCGTACCGAACACGTGTAACCGATTCTGGCCGAGTGGGGAGGAGGGTCTGTCTCCCCCCCCCCCACATATGCTACTCGGCATGGACACTGTTGGATTGTTGTTTAGACAGCCGACGCTAAGGGACGCGCAGAGAGTCGCGTGTCCCGTGTCGACTGCGACAGTCGTCACTGGGACGGGTAGCAGAACCATCGTCCACTCCAGAGGAAGCGTTGCCGAGTTTTCATTTGAAGAGTTCAGAAGCAATGTAAAACTCACGGAGTACTCGTGGATTCACTTTGAAGGTGCCTTTTTTGTATGTGTGGCACTTGTAGACTGGGAGCTACGCTAGACTGAAAATCAGGTCCATTTAGAAGGGAAATTGGAAGGATGTGACCCTATTTTTACCAAAAGTACTTAGGTATTTTGACGCTATTTTGGTGCAAAACTCTCGTCACTTCTGCCCCCCCCCTCCGCCTTCGAAGCCGCATTGCCCCCCCCCCCCCCACTTGGCCTGATCTGATCCGCTTACACTTATGCCATGTGCCTGTCCGCACACAAAAATTGCGAACTTTGATTAGTTGCACGATAAATTCGTTACTTCGATACCTAGCGTTATTACAAGGTTTGCTGCAGACAACGACTGTCTAATTTTAGCGAATTGGTTCAAGGATATTGCTCAAATGATTGAATTCACAAAGGACTGTAAAATAGAGACAGGAGTGCCTTTAATTTCAGTCGAGTTGGAAAAGCTGAGACCAGGTGGTGTTCTGCAATCTTTTGTACTCTAGTGTGCACTCTGTACTGTAGTGCAATCTGTGTAAGTGTATTCCCCGACAAGCCTTCAGATGTTGAGATTGGCCCGCTCTCGAAGAATGCGGACCTGATATTTCTGTCAAAGGAATTCATGGTGCAGAAAAGTGCTAGCAGTATGCACGAGGCGCTAGAGATATTTGAGAGAAACTACCCTCATCAAAGTGACGCTATCCTGGTGTGTCCGTGGGGTGAGCAAGGTGCTTGTGCCAAGCGAGTTACGGAGAAAGTTGTCAGGTATTCTGGTGATTTCTTCAATTTTTTTTGGGCAGGCTCGTACTCACGCTTAACTCACTTCAATTATAATCGCTTTCTCGATTCGTGTTGCACTTTCCGATTTCATTCATTTAGTTGTCGAGCCTACAGTCCAGCAGAGGTGGTCGACACTCTGGGAGCTGGTGACACGTTCATCGCCGCGTTTATTCACAAATGTCACTCAAAATTACTAGCCATCAAGTCAGATCATAACCTCAACAAGTCGACACTGTTCAGCCAGGATAATTTGCTCGAGGCGTTGCAGTATGGCTGTGAAATAGCTGGCAAAAAGTGTGGTCATGTTGGACTGATAAACTTGCCCCTGTGATTGCGTGCGCGCGTTGCTTCTTCAAGGTCAGTGCCATGTTTTGTAGGCGTGTGTCACTTTTAGCGGAACCCCAGAGGTGCGATCCTTTTACGTTGCCCATGCCTTCGTCCAACATGTGACTTACGGTTAGTTGCTCCCCCCCCCCCCCTGAGCACTTGCTCTTGAGCGCTTTGCAGGTCGAGACAGTGTTTTAGAAATCCGTGCCTAGGGAGAAACGTTTTTTGCAAGTTCATTGTCTCAGTGACACTCGGTGGCGCGTATTTTCGTTCACCAAAATGCCCATCTGCAAACAATGATGCTCTAGCAATATGCTCGCTCGCTGACATTCTGCACAGACACTGATAATATGGTGCCTTACCCCTTTTGCACGAGACGACGCCTCAGCACAGCGCGACTTGTTTAGCAATACAGTAATCCACTCGTGTTATTGTGCCAGCCAACTGTCGCAGAGCATTACGCGAACACCGACGCGTCAACGACGCGCGCGCATAATCTTTTCAAATTTCCCAGTGCACCATAAACTCGTACTACTATGTGTCTGTAATGCTCCCAGACGTAACTGAACCGTGAAGTTCTAAGGTACACGTTGAGATCTACTTCTACACAAATTCTAAAAACCAAGAATGAGTGAGGTCAACTGCGTGCTATCCGTCGGCATGACATGCTTGGACATCATTTCCTATACAACACACTATCCGGAACAAGACAGTGACGTAGTCTGCCGCGAGCAAGTGCAACTTTAAAATTATACTTGAAATTTTAAAACTAACGAAATTTGCATAATTCACAGCGTGTGTCACTGGGCGGAAACGCTTGCAATGCGGTCACTGTACTTGGCCAGTTGGGGACGAAATGCAAATTGTTTACCACAGTGGCTCAAGATTCGACCTACGAATTGGTGACAAGTCAAATGGACAAGATTAACAAGATAGACAGAAGTCAAGTGCTCGTGAGGTTTGTTTGTTCATGCTGCACCAACCGTATCCGTTTCTCAAAATGAATAAGTTACCGTACTCCACTTAATGTCCAAGCCATGTTAAGCTGGATGGAGAGAGAATTACCGTAAAACCTAAGTGATAAGTGCCCCGGGCGCTTATCATTTCGGATGCGTCGCTTCCACGGGGTGGTAACCATATATTGGGGGGTTGAGTGACTTTCAGTTGTTCAGACAGCCAAGACTGACCGACCTGACGACAGTTGCCTGTCCCGTGTCAACTAGAGATGAGCATGGGCCTAGAAATCACGGCCCGGCCCGGCCAAATCGGCAAAAATCCGGCCCAGGCCCGCAAATTTCTATTGAATTT
The DNA here is from genome assembly GCA_030248085.1 of Paralinhomoeus sp. GSCO2_6. NCBI lineage: Eukaryota > Metazoa > Nematoda > Chromadorea > Monhysterida > Linhomoeidae > Paralinhomoeus > Paralinhomoeus sp. GSCO2_6. The sequence goes on from JASAMY010001216.1 coordinate 37,600, forward strand.
TCGCCCAAAAACGAGGCAGGCCCGGCCCGCCCCTGGAAAATCAGGCCCAGGCCCGGCCCATGCTCATCTCTAGTGTCAACCGCCATCATCGTCAAGGGAACTGGCAGCAGAACGATCGTCCAGTCGGGAGGACACATTGACCAGTTCTCCTTTGAAGAATTCCAGCACAATGTCAACTTGGGAGAATATTCATGGGTTCACTTTGAAGGTACATTTTGTGGTGCTGATCGGTGCATGTAGGTAAGCTGTAGAAATTATGGTTATTTGCATCGATATAGTCAGTAGTAACCCCCGTATTTTCAGGCACAAAAACGCATTAGCCCGGTAGGTATTTCGGTACGTTTTTTTAACGCCGACCCACCGGGCGTAATAAATTGGTGCGTTTTTGTGGCCGAAAATACGGGGGCGTAACACGCTTGGGAGTAACATTTAGCGTGCGAAGGCGACGCCGACGAGGAGGACGAGAGGCGGCCGAGCGACGTCGTGATGATGACTCAACGAAAGCGGCGACTTTTGGCGCGGGCGAGCCTGCTCGACGGCCCGACTGAGCAGCGGACGTCGGCGAGGTTGTTATACGCGTCGTCGCCGAGATTTTCGCGGCTTTTTTGATGACTCAACGACGACGACTGTTTCGAAACAGGTGGTGGTCGTGACGGCGCTGGCGGCGACGACGCGGCGGACGATTCGCAGGGTGTCGACGGCTCCGGCCGGACCGCCGGCGGCGGATTCGACGGACGACGAATTTCTTCGAAAAAGCGCGCGTGCGCGCGAGACTGGTTTGATTTCTGTTAGGCGGCCGGCCCGACGAGGCCCGCCTCCTTTCCAGCCGTCCGCCACCGACTCGTCCGACGGATCCAGCCGAGCGAGGACGACCGACTCACGGCACGGACGTCCGGTAGGTCGGGTTTTATGGTGCCGAGTCGCCGGGGTGTTGCACTGTTGCTCCGTGTTTCAGCGGTGTCGCGACGACTGCGCGCGCGTGATGACTCAACGGAGTGACGGCATTTTTCTGGCGAGGCGAGAGGCAATGGGTCGAACTGAGTCACGTGCCCGCCGTATTGCGAAATCGCTCGAGTGAATCAGCGCTCGCCGAAGTCGCGCGCGTGACTCGGCTGGCTTTTGTCAGCTGGCTTCGGTCGTCGGAGAGAGAGAGGGACCGTCTCCGTTCCCGCCGCCCGCCACCGACTCGTACGACGCCCCCAGCCGAGCGAGGGGCGCGAACGCGATGCGCGTGCGTGCGTGCGGCGTGTCCACTGCAGTGCTCCATAAACGTTGTACGATGCCCTCCGTGTCCAACAGCAGAACAATTCTCTATGCGTTGGCAAGAAGAGGCCTCTGGCTGTGAGGACGCCCCAGACACCCCAAGCTGGTGTTTTGTGGAAAAGAGGCGCGAACGGCGCTTTGAGCAAGAAAAGACACTGCGCGCTCATCGCACTCGAGCTCTGCTGCAGTTTGCCCATTTTAGAGAAATCTCTAGTGTTATTCTCCATTTCGCGGTTAATGGTGTCCATAGGAGGGCATACATACATGTAGGAGGGCATACATACATGTAACTTGGGTGGGGGTTGGGGGCCCCAGGTGGAACTTTACCCCTATCCAGACCCCTCTCCAGAATTTTTCTGAAGTTTTCAACTTGTCTACAATTATAAAAATCTAGTGTACTTTTCGTTTTTTCAGTGTTTTTTGGCCTTAAAACAGCTAAATAGCGCTATATATAGCCTATTTTAACGCATTTTTTTTACCTATTTAGACACTATTAGGTGCATTTTGAAGTGCATTTTCCCTTCTGGGAACCCACTCCCTCTACAAATCTGGGTGCCCCCACGCCCCCACCCAGAATGGTCTCAGACCCTCCCCCTCTCCCCCCCCCCACTTCAAAAAGCCGGTTACATGTATGTAGGGTATGCGGAGGCGACTGTGTCGTCCGAGCGTAAATGACGAGACGCTGTTCGGCACCGCTTCACCGACAGTGAAGACGAGGGAGGGAGGGACTCGTGTTCGGACGCTTCTCGACGACTGCCACTTGTCGCTGAAGTGGCGGGCCGTGCTGCGCCTTGTAGTGGTGCTCGTGGTGGTGGCGGTGCTGGTCGGTCTCCAGTCGTAGCCGCTCGCGCTACAGCTGCTCCATTATGCGCTGCAGGTGTCGCTGCTCGACAATATGTCTCCACATCTCCTCTTTATCAGAAGTGATGTAGCCACATTTTACGCAGATCACAGTGGTAGCCTCGACTATCATCTTTCCTTTGCTTCGCGGAACAAGTGATGGTGACTTTTAGGGGCCTTTTTCTACTAGCCGCATGACGTCATTCTAAGGTCATGTTGCTCAATTACCGTATAGTTTCAAATACACTGTAGCACCCTTATAGTCTTCTGTAACTACTATTACGCAGTACACTATGTACTCAGTATCACGTCATTCTGATGCCGTGTTGCGCAAGTACAGTGCAATTACCATTCTCCCTGAATTACTGGAAGCATATTTACCCGTATATGAGGCTACACTAGCTATTTAGAACAATTTTGATGCATATACCGTAAAACACTCTATTAACCCTCTTGGTTAATTGTTTCAGTGCCACCTAGTAGGGTGGGGGAGGCATACGCACACACGCGCACGCACGCATGCACGCGCGCACACGAACACAAGATGTAATGTACTTGAAGGGCGAATTATGCGCTTGACGAGGTTCTTGCAGTGCTCGATAAACATTGTCCGATCCCAGCACTGCAGTCGTCTTTTTTCCACAAGTCTTCAATTGTTACATCCAGGTGGGCGGTGTTTGACGCCAGGCACTGCCGGCTCCGCCGTTTCTCCTGGCTTATCATGCGTGATTTGTGGAATAGGAGGCGTGCGAGTGTGGTGTAGTGGTTAGCATACAGGACCGGCCTGGGTTCAAATCAAATCCCAGCACTGCAGTCGCCTTTTTCCACAAGGCTTCAATTGGACGATGCCCACCGTGTCCAACAGCAGAACAACTCTCTATGGGTTGGCAAGAAGAGGTCTCCGGCTGTGAGGACGCCCCAGAGCAATATGTACTTTTGGCTTTTGTCATGCGCCCTAAGTATATCACGGCTAATTGGGTCGGCCTTTCCCTTTGCGCGTGTTCGGCGCTATTCCTTTACGCACACTGGGTGCGGAGAACTATATATTCACGGAGTGTCTACTACCAATAAATCTTTTGAATGAAAATATTTTTGGATTTTTGTGGTTTTACTTTGTTGTCTTATTTATTTGTACGTTGCTGAGCACGATTTGTTGGTGCGTTATTTTTTCATGTTAAAACGCAACATTTATTTAAAGATAGGCTAAACACAAGATACCATAGTGTACTTAAAGCTTGTTCGCGCTGATATGGGCGACGAGTACGTAACGCATGTCGTAGATGTGATGAATGGTACTTGACGGGCGAATTGTGCGCTTGACGAGGTTCTTACTGTTTTGCAATGTACACAGCGACAATGGGTGCGCAAGCCGAATGCTCGTCTTCGTCTGTGTCGTCGGCATCGTGCGCGGGATCCAGTGCGTTAGCAGCTAATCTGCGTTTTTTTGTTTCTTGTTCGCCTTGGGGCTCGGTAGTTTGTTGTTGCTTGCGTTTTGACTCGGCCCTGAATCGCTTGAGCTCATCCGCAAGTTGAGCGCACATTTGCTGCGCTTCCTTCAGGCTCTTTTCAAGTTTCGCATTTTCAGATTTTAGGTCTTTAATCTTCCGCTTAAAATCAATGCGATTTATTATTGAAACTGCGGACTGCGGTTGTACATCCACTTGTTTCACCTTAGGCTTTATTTTGTCTGTTGGGGCGTCAGCTTTAGACTCAGTCTGAGTCGATTTGTTCGATGATGGAGAGCGATGCTGCGCTGCGGGTGTGCTTTGGCCAGGCAACTCGTCAGACGCAACAGCGTCAATTAGTGGCTCGATAATGTAACGGTTCAGAATGGGGTCGGTGCTCATCATTACGTTTGTTTTTTGCAGCACTGGCAGATCCGATCCAATGTTGGCTCCTCACTAAACGTGTTGAACTGCTCTTCTAAAAACTCGATAATGAGAATATCGTTAATCTCGGGCTTTATATAGCCTTCAAAAATGTCGGCTGGTACTACGCCCCTGCACCTGTGATACAGGTAATACAGGCAGTGAGCTCCGCAGGTGTCTGTCGAGTACGACTGTACCCGATTCAGGTTATAGTGCAGAGGCCAAAAACGACGTTCGAACTCGAGTGGCGGCCGTCTTCCATAGCTGTCGAACCAGTCATATCGGTGAGGAGTGCGATAGAGAGCCAGCCAGTGCGTGCCTGGCCGCGTGTGTATGTCCGAATTTAGAATGAGACCTTTTCCCACTGTGAGCGGTGGTACCATGTCTGCCGCGAATACGCCCATACATTTTTGGCACAATACTTCATCAGAGCGCACAGCAGCTAATAACTGCGACGTATTCATATCACATGGAAAAATCAAACCAGATCTCGCGATTGTGATTTATGTACAGAATAGATTCATACTCAAAGTAGCCAATCAGTTTTATACCCCCAGCTGGCGCCTCTTTTGCAAACTCGACATTCAGCGTAATTGCTCCTTCTTTGATCAAAATAGTGTCAGTAGGGGGTACCACCCCAACGAAATACTTAGCTGCATTTTTTCGGCGTCTCTCGGCGGCGGCGGGCCTTCCGTTCCGCCCATTGCATTGCTGTGTGGGCGCGGGGCGCCTAGGCTCGGCGAACCGCTGCTGGCGTGCGCTCGCGAATAAACCCAATCGTGGCGACCCACCCCCTTCTACGACTGTTTGCGGCCGCTTGTTCGCGCGCCGGTCAGAATATTTGCAACAGCCGCCGCGCAGCCGCCCGTGCATTGCCTTGGGCTGTCGTTGTAACTGACCCGCCAATAGAAATTTAAATGGCCGTTGCTAGCAGAACGGGGTGGGATGAGGCAGCAAGCGTCTAGGACTATCGCTTCTATTTAGACGCAGGAGGTGTGTTGCCCAAAAAACGAGCAACTACCGCGCAGCGCGCAGCTGTGCAGCACAGACAAGAGGTCAACTCGCCCGTACCAGTACACAACACAGACTAATCCGCAACGCCAATCGCCGAAAGACGAACGCGTCGGCTTCAGAAGGTTTTGCAACCATCGCGCGGCCTGTCTCTAGACGCTCTGCTGCCTCATCCCACCCCCTTCTGCTCGCAGCGCTCATTTCTATTGGCGAGTCAGTTACAACAACGGCACAAGGCAATGCACGGGCGGCTGCGCGGCGGCTGTTGCCCATATTCTGACCGGCGCGCGAACAAGCGGCCGCAAACAGTCCTAGAAGGCGGTGGGTCGCCACGATTGGGTTTATTCGCGAGCGCACGCCAGCAGCGGTTCGCCGAGCCTAGGCGCCCAGCTCCCACACAGCAATGGGCGGAAGGCCTGCCGCCGCCGAGAGGCGCCGAAAAATGCAGCAATTTCGTACGGGGGTACCCCTACTGACACTATTTTGAGCGGTGGTACCATGTCTGCCGCGAATACGCCCATGCATTTTTTTTGCACAATACCTCATCAGAGCGCACAGCAGCTAATAACTGCGACGTATTCATATCACATGGAAAAATCAAACCAGATCTCGCGATTGTGATTTATGTACAGAATAGATTCATACTCAAAGTAGCCAATCAGTTTTATGCCCCCAGCTGGCACCTCTTTTGCAAACTCGACATTCAGCGTAATTGCTCCTTCTTTGATCAACTGCAAGCCATTGTCCGAGCTGTCCGAAGTTAGGTCGAACACGTAAAACGCGCTACCGTTTGCAAAATCGCTCATTGTGATCCCATTGCCCTGGCCATCGATTGGGGTGTTGAGACCCGAAAGCATCTGCATGTAAGGTCGCGTAAATCGGAATTTTTCGTAATCCATTTCCAGTGCAGAGTGCGGCTGCGGAATGCCGGCCGCAAACAACTGCATACGCTTAACATTGAAGGTTTGAAAATTGTAGGGGTTTCTTTTGACAGCCCCATTGTAGCACGCTGTACTGACGAAGCCCAGTACGACGCGTCTAGGAAGCTGCCCCCCGCTCAGCGGGAGCGCGTGCACGCTCTTCCTGCCTGCATCTATGTGTTCTGTCTTTATGGTTGTTCTGCGGATTGGGTACCGCGCCGGCTGGCGCACGAGTTTAGATTCGAGCGCCATTTGCAGAGACGGCAGCGGCTCAACTTTTTCTCACAAACCACTCAATAGACTTTATCGATACTTTGTAGTCATCTCCAGCATTTGAGTCTCTGGTTTGCAAGAAAACGGTATCATTCTGTCGGAACAGCTCCAGACGCACTTCAACATTGCTCAGCAATAGACGGTCTTGAGGAAAGGCGTCAATCGACAGCCCGGTCAATAATTCGACCTCATTGCTCGCATCGACTAGCAGAGCTCGTTGTGCAAACCCTTGGTTGTCTTTTGGGTTGTCGAAATGAGATGCGGTATCAGCATAGAAGCCACAGGCGGCTAGATAGGACGACTTTGCACTAGCGCTGTAGTTGAGTAGAGTTTCAATGTATGACTTGTAATGAAAAGTGTCTGAAGAGTCGTAGACTAAGCGCGAATTAAAGAACAATTTGGCTTGACGGAATAGGGAAGTGCCCATGCAGTTTACAGGTGCCACAGGATACTCTGCATTGACAACATCGTCCAGTTTGGTACCATCCTTTTTTGTGACGGCAAATCGAATATACAAGTATGAGTTGCACAAATCGATTAGTTGCGGATCTTTTGGCACGTCAAATATGTACGGGCCGCCGCTATTTGATGATAATGCATTTTTGGGAAAGCATGGTACGTAGCACGAATTGGTTATGGCCACTTGAGTGACCGGCAAGCTAAACACGTCCAATTCCGATTTCGAACTCAATGGTGCGTCCCTATCGAGCAGCTCCATAATAAAGACCCAGCGACTTTTTTGTAAAATTGGTAGAACTCTTGCGCTTCTTCTTTCCTTTTATAGGCGCACGAACGGGCCGCTTTGATATTCTGCCCAAACCTCTACCGCGCTGAGCCTTCCGGTTGTTCCCTTGCTTTCCACCGCCTGTCATTGTGTTAGCCGCGCGCCGCAGCGCTGTCGCTCCGTGCCGCTTCGCCGACGCGCTCACCTTTTCTCCTTCGAGCGCGTCCGAGGCCACGGCCAATCCGGCTCTGAGCGCTTCTTTACCCACAGATTTTCCAATGGGCAGCAGGAAACGCAGCACGCTTTTAAACACGCTACCTAAGCTGCCTCCTCGTTGGTAGTCGACACCTCTGAACACGGGGAACGCGCCGTTTCCAAATTGATCTGCCGTGGGTGGAACGAATTTTACACGCATGTCGTGCAACTTTTCATTAGACAATAGACTTTCTCTTGAAATGTAGTCTCAAATATACCGTACCAAACGCAAATGGTACTGCCCTTCCGGACGCGGTATTTATAGCAACTTGTACAGTTGAAAAGCGGCGAACAGCCACAGGCAAGTATTGTAGTGAGGGAAATTCCTCCAGCACTTGCTGGCCATACTGTCCACGCGCCGGAACAATTTTTAGCAAACAGGCAGTTGTGTCACCAATGATAACTGGTTCTAGGAGAGGCAGGTACACATAGAGACAATTGAGACCACCTTTTGGGTCGCACGGATCTTCAGCATAATGAGTGCCCGGTTCGAACTTGTGTTCTCTGAAGCCGAGACAATATGCTAGCAGAGGTGGCAACTCGATTCCACCTAGAGGTTCCGCGATTCGCATAATAACTCGGTTGGATTCCTTCGAGTAAGTCACGGCAAACGATTTTTGTAGTGTATTGTACAGTCGAAGGCTAGAGTTGTGCAGCTTCATACACCACTCGTTTGTGCTAGTATCGGCCGCAGCTTCGGCGGCCGCGTTTGCTTTGTCTCGAAAGAGTTTCAAATAAGCCGCCATGCAAGCATGCGCCAGCTGCGATGGGCTACTGTAGTGATTGCTATGCACTGGCGCCATGCTCACTATGCCCGTGCGCAATCCTCCATTGACATCGCTTGCAGTGGCGTCTTCAGGCGCGGGACAGCGCAGGTCAAAGTCGGGCGCAGTGACTTTAAAGTAACAGTCGTACACTGTATGATATGTACACGGGTACATAAACTCGGTCAAAGCAACGGTCCATTGTCCTTCTAAATCGATCGTATACGGTAGCTCAACTCGGAAGTTTGAAATGTCGCCACCTCCATTTTTTGTATTGCTCGGCAAAATTAAGTAGAAGTCGTTCATTTTTCAAGCTTTGGGTTTGGTAGCAAATAACAGACGGCGCCACTAAGCGTTGCCACCCACAGTTTGTTCTCGTCGCGCTGCAGTGAAATATTGACAATGGCCGCAATAACTAATGCATAAACAAGAATCACTTGGGCAAAGAAAACCACTTGCTTGCGAGGGTACGTCTGGCGACAACACAACCAATGGTTCCTACTATTATCGCTACTAAGTCGCTAACAGGCACCATTGTTCAATCTTGACCTGACGGCGGTGGCCCTTTTATACAGAGAAGGGATGTTGCCAACGCGGCTGAGTTCAGCCTCGTAAAAAACTCCAATGATCGGTTCATTTTTGGCGTCAACTAATTTGTAAGTGGGTGGTCTGCGGTTGTGCAGCCGTTTGGCATACTTTAAATACTTCCTCTGTGTAGTTTGCCATGTATCCTTTTGCGCCAACACGGCGCTTCTCTTTGGAGATTCTGACGAGATCGCCCACAGCGAATTTGAATTTGGGTTCTTTAGGCAACGGAGTTCCAAAGAGTCTCGATTTGACCCTTTCCTCATTTGCAAAAGTCACGTCGATGGGGCGAAAACCGGTTGCTCTGTGTACAGTGTTGTTTAATCCATTGATTACCTTTGGCAGAACATCTATGTACTTGAATGTTTTGTGGTGGGTAAAGTGCCGCCACAGTTTCCCTTGACTGTGCGTATAGCGCGCTCAGCAATGCTCGCTTTGACGTCGGGCGACGTCGCGTAGTGGTGCGTTATGTCATTTTCCATTAGGTATCGATGAAAGTGGCCTTTGAATTCCGAACCAGAGTCAGTCGTCAGAAAAAACGGTTGGCGCCCACTTTTGAGAATTTGTTTGAATGCGTGAAGTGTTGTTTCCGGTTTTTTGTTCTTTATTGGTACGGCGAATAGAAATTTTGAAAGCACGTCAATGACAAGCATTATGTACGCGTGTCCATCGTTCCACTTTTCAAGCCAACCAAATCAATTAGGTCGCATTGCCAATCCGAATCCAAACCTGTCGTCAGCACCCTGTTTCTCAGAAAGCGCTTGCGCGCTGGTTTATGTAATGTGTATACATCTTTGGTCTGCAAGTACTGGACAACATCCGAAACTTTCAGTTGCGGATGATCGCGTCTGGCCGCTCTGTACAGCGTATTGACACCCGACATGTACGCCTCCGACTCTGGGTTTAAATAAATGCATCCAAATTCATTTGTACAGCGATAACCACCGTTTTGCCAAATCCTTTCCTTTTTGACCTTTGATACCTACTGAGCGCTTGCCTAGGGTTCTGTCTTTAACGGGCAGATGGTTGATATTCTCAAATGGAAGCTTGTTGAGTGGTGTGGTTCGAGTGTGCGACTCCTTTTCAGGCGGTCGACGCGTCGGAGTCGTCGTCGAGTCTTCGTCGTCAAGCGGGGCGCTCTGCGGATGATGGCTTGCTGAGCTCCGAGAGCCGCCTGAGGCGCGTTGCGTGACGCTAACAGCACTTTCCACTCCTGCCAGCCTACTGGTGCCGGTCTAGTTTGATCTCTGGTTGTGTAGTTAAACAGTTGCACTAGATTCGACCCGCTGATAGGGTGACCCTCGAAAACAAGCTCGTTTTTCTCGGTACCAATCTGATATGCGCACGCTCTCGCTGCAGAAAATCTAGTAAGGCGCTAGCGTGCTTTTTTTTTGAAAATGGAATATCCGCCAATAGCCTGTCAACTGGTAATGGCGCCCCAAGGGGCTGGTATGGCTGGCCTTTAATCTTTTTGAAGTAAATTTCTGGGGGTCTCTCCATTGCTTCCTTAGCATCTAGGAACTTGCGGAGTGTTTCTTGGTAAATGCGCGCTTTCAAATCGTCTGGCAGACCTTTTCGACTGCATAACTCCCTGCATTTCAGCATCAAGAGCCGACACGCGTCCAACGGCTGGA